>QODF01000282.1:1999346-2009404 GCA_024372805.1 Oostethus manadensis | reverse complement strand
GGACATGTCCAGAGGAGAGATAGTGAATATGTTGGTAGAAGGATGCTGAGTTTTGAATTGCCAGGCAGGAGGCCTAGAGGAAGACCAAAGAGGAGGTTCATGGATGTAGTGAAAGAGGACATGAATGTAGTTGGCGCAAGAGAAGAGGATACAGAAGACAGAGTTAGATGGAGGCAATTGATTCGCTGTGGCGACCCCTAACGGGGTAAGCCGAAAGTAAAAGAAGATTTATAACAGAGATTTACATCCATAATGTGCATGATTGTTTGTTGCCGCTAGCAAGGAGCAAGAGAGTGTACACACGGAGTGATCAAGTGAGGGTCCTGAGGAGTAACAAGCATGCAAACATAAACGGGTGACTCTCCTCAAAGGGCTACCAGCCACACTGCAGTTACTTTGATGGTCTCAACATGCAGAGCAATTTGAAGCCATAGCAATGTGAAAATATTAGGGGTGCAACGATTAGTTTTGACAACGATTCGATTCGTATCACGATTCATAGTTGCCGATTTGATTCAAGGACGATGTCGGTTCATTTAGAACAATACGATCCAAAACGATTCAGTAACTTTAAATCAATTAGGTCAGTGGTTCCCAAAGGTTTTTTTGTCCTGGCCCCCTTTTGGAAATAACATTTTTTTCAACCCCTCCCTATCACCTCACCAGGGAGGCATCCACACTAGCTCAACTGGCTCCTCTGAATGTGAAGGAGCAGCGAGCTCCTCCCGGATGGCCGACCTCCTCACCCTATCTCTTAGGGTGAGTCCAGCCACCGCGTATCAGGGTTTTCATTCTTTCGGTCATGACCCATAGCTCATGACCATAGGTGAGGGTGGGAACATAAATTGACTGGTAAACAGAGAGCTTTGCCTTCCGGCTCAGCTCTCTCTTCACCACGACGGTCCGGTACAGCAACCGCATTACTGCAGGCGCTGCACCAATCCGTCTGTCGTTCTCATGCTCCAACCTTCCCTCAAGTATCCTTCAAGATACTTGAACTCCTCCATCTGGGGCAAGATCTCACTCCCGACCCGGAGGGTAAAATCCACCCGGTTCCGACTGAGAACCATGGCCTCGGATTTGGAGTCTCATCCCAGAAGCTCCACACTCAGCTGTAAACTGCTCCAGTAAACGTTGTAGGTCACAGCCTGATGAAGCCATCAGGACCACATCGTCTGCAAACAGCAGAGACGAGATCCTAAGGCCACCAAACTAGACTCCGTCGACGTCTTGACTGCGCCTCGAAATTCTGTCCATGAAGGTTACGTAGAAAATCGGTGACAAAGGTCAGCCTAGGAGGAGCCCAACGTTCACCGGAAACAAGCTCGACTTTCTGCTGGCAATGCAAACCAGGCTCCTGCTTCGATTGTACAAGGACCGGATGGCACCACCAATCCCGTACTCCCAGAGCACCCCCCACAGGACACAGGCAAAGAAACACGGTCGAATACCTTTTCCAAATCCACAAAGCATCTGTAGACTGGTTGGGAAAACTCCCACGTACCCTCCAGTACCCTCACAAGGGTGTAGAGTTGATCCAGTGTTTACGACCGGGACAAAAACAACATTGTACCTCCTGTAACCAAGGTCCGACTTTCCCAGGGAAGCTGAGGACTGTGAGCCCCCTATATTTGGAGCACACCATCCGGTCACCCTTCTTAAGAATGGGGACTACCACACCGGTCTGCCACTCCAGAGGTACTGTTCCCAACTTCCATGCAATGTTGAAGAGACATGTCACCCAAGACAGTTCCTCAAAATCCAGATCCTTGAGGAACTCAGGGTGAAACTCATCCACCCTTGGAGCCTTGCCACTGGGGAGTGTTTTGACTACCCCAGATAACTCAGCCACGGTGATAGAACTGTCTGCGTACCATTCCTCAAACTCTGCTTCCTCTACGGAAGGTATGTCAGTGGGATTGAGAAGGGTCTCAAAGTATTCCTTCGACCGACTACTGATTATATCCCCAGTCGAGGTCAGTAGGCCTCCGTCCCCACTGTAAACAGATTGGACCAGGCACGGCTTCTCCTTTCTGAGGCATCAGATGGTTGGCTAGAACCTCTTTGAGGCCAACCAAAAGTCGTTCTCTATGGCGTGACCAAATTCCTCCCACACCCCAGTTTTTGCCTCAACCACCGCCGAAGCCGCGTGCCGCTTGGCTTGGCGGTACCTGTCAGCTGCTTCGGCAGTCCCGTACGTCACCCATGCTCCATAGGACTCCTTCTTCAGCTTGACGGCATCCCTGACCTCTGGTGTCCACCATCAAGTTCGGGTCTTGCCACCACGACTGGCACTGACCACCTTGCAGCAACAACTGCGACGGGCTGCCTCAGCAATGGAGGCACGGAATACAGCCCATTTGGACTCAATATCCCAGTCCTCCCCCCCTGATGCAGGCGAAGCTCTGCCGGAGGTGAGTGTTGAAGACTCGACGAACGGGAGAGTCTGCCAGACGTTCCCTGCAGACCCTCACTACACGTTTGGGTCTCCCAGATCTGTCCGCCATTCTCCCCCGCCCTCTAATCCAGCTCATCACCTGGTGGTGATCAGTTGTCTGCTCAGCCCCTATCTTCACCCGCGTGTCCAGAACATGCGGACACAGGTTTGATGATACAACTACAAAGTCGGTCATAGACCTGCGGCCTAGGGTGTCCTGGTGCCAAGTGCAATTATGGACATCCTTGTGTTCGAACATGGTGTTTGTTATGGACAAACTGTGGTTTGCAAAGAAGTCAAACAACAACACACCGCACGAATTCAGCTCGGGGAGGCCGTTCCGTCCAATCACACCCCTCCAGGGCACAATGAATTAAGAATAAATTAACAGGTTGAATGATTAATGATATCTGATAAAACGTGACTAACTTTAATTTGAAACCTCATTCACTTCTCTAACCAAAGTATTAAAGAAGTTATTTGGCACCACCAGATTAGAATGAAATTCCATATGCAGATAGATATTAAAATGAATGAATATCCTACATACTGTAATGTTTGCACAGATGCTATTAAAGCTACAAAGAGGTGTTTGATCAACAACACGCTTATCACTGCAAGAAAAAAAGGAACATACGCCAGAACAACAGTGGCTCCCAAACGACCAGACCCCCATTAAACCAGAACACAAACATGCACAAACTTACCACTCGCTACTTACCTTTTATCTTGTCCTGACGCTCCCATCTATGAGTTTCAAAGGCATCAAGTTGGACTTAACTTTATATGTGGTCCAACACTAATTCCATACCAAACTGAGGAGGAAGAAGTCATCTAGCCAACAAGCATGTATACTAGAGGTGGGAGTAAGTCAAGTCTTTACCTTCAAGTTACAAGCAATGCTGAGTTAATCATTATGAGAACCAAGCAAGTCAGGTCGATTCACTGCTCTTTATCAAGTAAGTCGAGTGGAGTAACTGCTTTTTGTCTGCAAATTGTGTCAAGTCATACACGTTTTAATTAGGCCAGTTTTACAGATTCAAAGTTTACAAGCGAGAGATAAACTTTTAGACTTTTTTTGAAATACATATTTGACAACAACCAACTTGTAGGGCAAAACAGAGCAGAGTTTAAAAAAATCAATAAATAATAAAATTAGTTGTCCTGATAATTTAAGATTTCGAGATTAAAAGTCGTAATTTTACGGGGAAAAAGTCGTAATATTACTAGATTTAAAGTGGTAATTTTACGTGTCATTGTGTCATACGTGTCAGAGGGAAACCAGAGCATAGTTCTTCAGTGGGGAGGGGAACCCAAGTGAGCGCATCTGTAAAATATAGCAGCCGAAAGCCGACGTGTTAAAATATAGTCATACAGGTATATTTTGGATATTCGAAAAACACAACAAAGCGTTAAACCAAAAACAAGTCATTTTAAGTCAATTAGCTCAAGTCTGAGTTAAGTCTGAAGTCAAGAACATCAATGTCAAGGTCAAGTCGAGTCTTTTTGGAACATTTGTGAAGCAAGTCACGAGTCCTAAAAATTGCGACTTCAGTCTGTCAAGTCATGTCACTCGAGTTTCCCCTTTCTGATGTTTACCAATAAAAATATACCCCATATTCTATGAAAAATTGCATATTTTAGGACGTCCACACGGACTTTTCTAACAACGTGTGCACACTCAGAGTCACATGACGTCATCCATGCACCCCAGTCAACAGACATGACTGCTTAACGACAAATCCAACTGTTACCAGGGTAACGTTTAACCTCTAACTAACAATTAACAACTAATTAACAAAGCTAATACAACCACATTCATATAAAACCTGGAGTGCAGTGATTAAATGGATTGATTACCTTTCAAACGATCGTTAGATTGATATATGTTGTCTGGAATGGCAATTTGGCAAACCCAAATCGATGTAGCTGGATCATAGGAATATAAATCGATACCTCGATCTAGTAAATGAATCGTTACACCCCTAGAAAATATACTACAAAGATATTGAATAAACAGAGGAAACAGTGAGGAATACTTTCTTGGTGCCTGTTGTGTTTAAAACACAAAGACAATGAAATAAATAATACAAAAACGGTAGAACTCACATTTCATTTGCTGTGATACCCGTATAATTACACTGCATCGTTCACGCGCAATGCATTTTTCTGCATCCAAAACATATACTTTGACCAAACTGCAACAAAACATTACAGCTCAGAGTAGTCCACACAGAACTGTATATTGTATGTATGCTGATGTTTGCATTGATACAAAATGTAAACTTCCGCCTATTTCTGGCTTTTTTCCTTTTTTGCCCCAATATTCAGACAAAATGAAAGTGACACTGATTCTAAAAGAAATATTGTGATTGATTATGGTTTTTATTTAGTGTAACTTTTGCTAAAAGACACATTTTGTTTATTTTTTTTTTCTTTGGGCTTATCCCTTCAGGGGTTGCCAGAGCGAACATATTCACTATCTCTCTTCAGGACATGTCCGAACCATCTCAGTCTGGCCTCTCTGACTTTATCTCCGAATCTCTAACATGTGCTGTCCCTCTGATGTGCTCACTCCTGATCCTGTCCATCCTGGTCATACCCAAAGAGAACCCCAGCATCTTCATCTCTGCTACCTCCAGCTCTGCCTCCTGTCTTTTCCTCAGCGGCACTGTCTCTAAACCAAACAACATCACTGGTCTCCCCACAGTTTTGTACACCTTTCCTTTCCTTTTAGCTGAAACTCTTCTATCACACATCACACCCGACACTTTTCTCCATCCATTCCAGCCTGCCTGCACACGCTTCTTCACCTCTTTTTTTCACACTCTCCATTGCTCTGGACTGTTGACCCTAAGTACTTAAAATCCTCCACATTCTTCATCTCTTCTCCCAGTAACCTCACTGTTCCACTTGAGTCCCTCTCATTTACACACATGTACTCCGTCTTGCTGCGGCTAACCTTCATTCCTCTCCTTTCCAGGGCAAACTTCCACCCCTCAAGCTTCTCCTCCACCTGTTCTCTGCTCTCACTACATATCACAATGTCATCTGCAAACATCATAATCCATGGAGATTTATGTCTAACCTCGTCCGTCAGCCTGTCCATCACCATAGCAAACAAGAAGGGGCTCAGAGCTGATCCCTGATGGAGTCCCACCTTCATTTGGAACTCCTCTGTCACACCTGCAGCACACCTCACTACTGTCTTACAGTCCTCGTACATGTCCTGCACCGCTCTAACATACTTCTCTGCCACTCCAGACTTCCTCATACAATACAACAGTTCCTCTCTGGGCACCCTGTCATAAGCTTTCTCCAGATCTACAAAAACACAATGCAGCTCCCTCTGACCTTCCCTGTACTTCTCCATCAACATCCTCAAAGCAAATACTGCATCTGTTGTACTCTTTTTTGGCATAAAACCGTACTGCTGCTCACAAATGCTCACGTTTGCCCTTAGTCTAGCTTCAACTACTCTTTCCCATAACTTCATTGTATGGCTCATCAGCTTTATTCCTCTGTAGTTGCCACAACTCTGCACATCTCCCTTGTTCTTAAAAATGGGCACCAGCACACTTCTCCTCCATTCCTCAGGCATCTTCTCATTATCTAAGATCTTGTTAAACAACCCGGTCAGGAACTCTATTGCCACCTCTCCTAGACACTTCCATACCTCCACAGGTATATCATCAGGACCGAGTGCCTTTCCATTCTTCATCCTCTTCAATGCCCTCCTCACTTCTTCCTTACTAATCTTTGCTACTTCCTGGTCCACAACAGTCACCTCTTCTACTCTTTGTTATCTCTCATTTTCCTCATTTGTCAACTCTTCAAATTACTCTTTCCATCTTCACATGACACTACTGGCACCTGTCAATACCCTTCCATTCCTATCCTTCATCACCCTAACCTGCTGCACTCTCCACTACCACTGCGTGGCAGTCACTGACCTCCTTCAGGTTACACCTTCTACACAAGTGTGCTCCTACCTCCACTCTTATAGGTCACCCTATGTTCCTGTCACTTCTGGAAGAAAGTATTCACTACAGCCATTTCCATCCCTTTTGCAAAGTCGACCACCATCTGTCCTTCAGCGTTCCTCTCCTAGATACCAAACTTGCTCATCACCTCCTCATCATCTCTGTTTCCTGCACCAACATGTCCATTGAAGTCTGCACCAATGACAACTCTCTCGCTTCTACGGATGTTCTGCATCAATTCATCCAGGTCTGACCAGAATTTCTCTTTCTCCTCCATCTCACATCCTACCTGTGGAGCATACCCACTAACAACATTGAACATCCCACCTTCCATTTCTAGCTTCCGGCTCATCACTCTATCTGACACTCTTTTTACCTCCAGGACATTGCTAGAAAACTCCTTCTTCAAAATCACCCTTACTCCATTTCTCTTCCTATCTACACCATGATAGAACAGCTTGAACCCTGCTCCTAAGCTTCTAGCCTTGCTATTGTTCCACCTGGTCTCCTGGACACACAATAAGTCTACCTTGCTCCTCTGCATCATCTCAACTAATTCTCTACCTTTTCGTGTCATAGTTCCAACATTCAAAGTCCCTACTCTCAGTCCTAGACTCTTAGCATTCCTCTTCTCTCTCCTCCTACGGATACACCTTCCTCCTCTCCTTCTTCGACCAACAGTAATCGGCACCCTGTCAGTGAACAGCACGGGTGGCGGGCGTTGTTAACCTAGGCCACGACTGATCCAGTATGGAAGTCATATGTTTGATTTTCATGTCTGGGTTTCGCAAAAGTTTTACGTCGGATGCTCTTCTTGACACAACCCTCTGTATTTATCCAAGTTTGGGACTGGCACAATAAGACACTGGTTCTTTATAAGGTTAGTAGACTTAGTAGTCTGGACTTGCCTCCAGTAGCCACGGTGACTTCCTTCAGCACGTGACCATAGAAACGAAAGTCAAAGGAAAGATTGACTCTCTGGAAGCAAAGACAAAGATCCTCTAATGCTCACATAAAATTGTAAAGATAAGAAAAATATGTGATATATCATTTTAGCACATTTGCTGACCTCAGCTTGGCGGTGCGTGTTGGACAGGAAGCCATGAGCTCGCCACATGTCCTTACTCTCCTGTGTGTTGACCCACCCTGTGCCACCTGCGTCTCCAAGGATGTTAACACAATGTTAATGTCATGTTAATGTTTAATGGTAGTGCAAACTTTCCAACATGTACAAATTTATCATACTCAACATGCAATTTGACTCTTGAATATGCTTGTATGCTTCACAGCTCTTCATTTTGTTGCATTTTGCAGGTTTCAAGTTTTGAGTTCAGTCTGTACAGCAAAGATAAATAAATAGTAGGGCGGTCAAAGTTAACGTGCTTATACGTGTTAATAACGACAAAGCTAACGTTAATGTTAATAACACTTAACGAATATTTCCTTTAAGAACACAATTTTTTTTTATTGCGCGATTAACATGCGCACATCCTGTTTGACCCTCGGCCCACACCAGTAGTTTGAGGGAGCAGCGGTGACTGTAGAGAAAAAAAAGATAGAACATTGTATTTTGATTGGTAAGATTAGCTTCAAAGCCCTGGCAGATGGCTCTCGCAACATAACGAAAGATTATTTTTGTCTACTGTTGCAGTGTTTTCAGTTATCATGGACTCCATCGCCTGTTATAGAGAAATGAGAAGTTACTGGATCACTGACGGTATTTTTTTAATTGTCATGTGTACAGTGATACCTTGGCATACAAGTCATACAAAGGCATAGTTTAGATTTTTTGACATAAAGTTGTATGACATCCCCACCATTAGTGTAGTACATAAACAGTGACTTACCCCCCTATTCGTCCCATTAATCCAGTTCTGGTTAGGTTTTGGTGATAAAGAGATCTGGTTAGTTGCTGAGATCACATAAAAAAGGGATTCTGCTTCTCAAAAAAATATGCATTCAAAAGAGTAATACATTTGTATGACATACATGCCCCCGGAAAAAAATCATACCTCATAAATCGCTCGGTTTTACTTTTCTTTTTCGTTCACGCTAACCAGATCTTGGCTCAAGGGATGAAGTGGTGGACTACAAAAGTCACTGCATTGTTGATAGGGATGTCATGCAACTTCCATTCCTTCCATTTAATAGAGGTCTTTGTAGGTTGTGTACTGTACATGTGTCCCATTACATGGAATAATGCACTGTCTCTTTTTACCTGTTTTTATATCTTTGAATGCAGAGAAAAGAGAAAGACATGTGTATTCATGTCTCACATTAGAATTGTGGATGATGTGCAAAATTTAATTTTAAGTGCAAATTTCCTTTAAGGCATGCTTAATTTATGACACAAAAACAAAAAGATTGCTCACTTTTTTTTGAGGATTTTGAGTATACTCAAGAAGCCATTCTGAAATGCAAAAATAATGAAAGAATGAGGCGCACCAGCATGAATTCTGAGCCACATGAAAAAAAATCCTTTCTTGGACTTGTTCTGCCTTTTCCCCCTGGTGGCATAATGTTATGGGAAAAAGATGAAATTGCTGAAGTTTAGGAATGTAACACGAATGATTCTTTGTACAATGTATGCATGTTCGAAACAAAATAAACCAAACCAAAACTTATGATAACACAAGGACTTGCCATTAAAATACCCAACACCTTCAGAAAAAGGAATTTAATAAATTGTCAACACTGAAAATATTACAATATTCAGTTTAAAACGCTGGGAACTTTTATTTGTATTTTTTTTAATAACAAAGCAACTTTGTAGAATTTTTATTGTGTTTATTGTGCATTAGCGACCTGCCACATAAATGTTTGAGGGGGCTTGTGTGTGTGTGTGTGTGTTGACATGCAGAGAAGAGAGAGCTCAAATACCAGAAGGCCTCATGGTGCTTGAAGGGCCATGTGGCAAACATGTCTTGCTCATGGCCGTCATGTTGGTGACTCACTTTGCTCTTCACAGCAGAGGGTGAAGGCAGCCCCCACATTCTTCACACCAGACAGCAGGCATATGAGTCTGCTGGGCACCCGTGGGTGTTTTTGATGTGTGTGTGCCCACTAATGTACTGACTCCTGTGTTGTATACAGTATGTGCATATACTCTAATACATTCATGAACAGTACAAAAATAGACTGCGACAGCTGCACGATAGTGAAATGTTGGCTTTTGTTGTTGTCTGTTTAGGATGAGGAACCATATTTGGTAATCTAAGTATATACTGTACATATATATACAGGGTGATTGAAAAGTAACTCCATCCATCCATTTTCTATGCCACTTATCCTCATTAAGGTCACGGGTATGCTGGAGCCTATCCCAGCTGGCTTTGGACGAGAGGCGGGTTACACCCTGGACTGGTCGCCAGTCAATCGCAGTGAAAAGGGACCGGTGTTTATCTCTGTGAGGCTGGGGTAGGTCTGGTGCCGAGACGACCGGTTGGTGGAGGGGCGGGGGACCGTGGGTTGGGGCCTGGGTCGTGGCCGTCGGGCCCCGGGCCGGTTGGCTGGGCTGGCTGGGTGTGGGTAGGGCGGCACTCCTGGGCCCTGGGTTCCGGGGGCTGCCTCTGCCTAGGAGTGGGGGCGTATCTGACCCCCGGGGGCATCTGGGTTGGCCTGGACTCGCTGCTGTGGGG
>QODF01000282.1:1957374-1997018 GCA_024372805.1 Oostethus manadensis | reverse complement strand
AAAAAAAAAAAAAAAAAAAAAAAAAAAAAAAAAAAAAAAAAAGAAAAGGAACTCGCTATTCTAAAATACGTATAATTTATTCCTATTTTCATAATTTTTGGTGGATGTTTCATGATGTATGGGCAAGTCTATTCTACCAGACCGATGACTTCGGACTAAGTTTAAGGGCAAATACAAGAAGTTATGTCCTCCATCCCACAAGAATTCCTTGTGAAATCAGGTAATGCAACTCCCAGGCTGCTTGAGAAACTGATACCGAATGCTGGCACCCATATTGAATTTTAAAATCCCTGCAATACACTTTTTTCTCATGTACATTTCTTGTAAGAATTATAGTTCCGAAATAAATTACAATTACTTAAAAATAGAGAGTTACTTTTCAATCACCATGTATATGTGTGTGGACATATTCAATTTTCCATTTGGGTTTAACATTATAGACACAATTTATTTGTAAATTGTGTCTAGAATTTTGGAAAAGTAAATTTTTACTTTTTTTTTTTTTAAGTGCAGTACGTGAAGAAAATTGTGCAAATATAAACACTGAATTCAAAAATGCATGTTTAAGATCATTTATGTGACTTACCAAAAGCAGATTGTGGCTTGATTAAGCTGATCTGAAGTTGCAAAGCCATCAGCAACAATCCACTCATAACACCATTTTGCGCCATTATTTTCATAAATACTATTTTTTGGCAAATCAAGTGAAATGCCCAGAGAAGGAAGCGTTGTGAGCTAAAGTTGGAAAGCTCATGGTAGACCTCCGAACTGGCCTGAGACTAGCTGAGCGCCACTTTATCAAGCCGGGTGAAGAGAGTCGCACGCTGCCTTCAAGGGACGTCGGAAATGTGATATGTCCAAACGCTGTGTCGCTAAACGGCGAAACTGCTATTTTTCTTTGGAGCTTGTTTTACAAATCTACAATGCAAAAACATATTTTGTCAGGAAAACAGGTTATTTTTCAGTATACACAGAGTGGCTCGCAACTTTCCCAGCCTTCCTAAAGTCAGAACAGTTGTGCTTTTCGTTGCAGTCCCAACGCTGATCAGTAGATGTCCATAAACCACGCATAAAGTCTAAAAACGATTCATTACAAAGGAAAACCTGAGCAAGTTTTTGTTTCAAGTCAAAGCAGTTGTGCTGAATGTTTTGTCTTAACCATGCAAATAAATTACAACAGCCTAAATAATTAAATCATTTAGTTTAACCATACAATTTTTTATCATTCGCAGGTTTGATCCTTTCTGCTTCAAAAGGGACAGGTCCAGGTCACAGTGGCAAATCTTTAAAGGAATGGTGTCTTTTTTTGCTAAGGTGTCTTTTGTTTTATGCTAACATTTATTGACGAGAGACAACCAAAAATGTGATGTAGGGGTTTTTAATGCAAGAACACAGACTATTTCAAGTGGTTTGATAGAAGAAAGAAATGCATACAAATCACAATGACATGATACAAGGTCACTTCACTTCCTGCTTCTACACAACAAGCGGTGATTAAAATCTGAGGCCTTCATTGATATTTATATTCATGAGGTGATATGTTCTACCCATTGTGCCAAAGCGGTCATATGAATGCAAAAATACATTTAGTGTTAATCACTAATTGGATAGCACGTGAGTTCCAATTTTACAGCATTCTGCTTCAATGGGCACCTGAGTGTCAAGTAATTTACAAGCCAAATTTTTTAATCAATCCACAACATTATCAATCAAAAAATTGGCATGGTTGTGTCAGATTTATCGTAAAAAAAATTTGTTTGTGTGTGTGGGGGGGAATCCAAGATGGCCGATTATGTAAACACCCCAGAAAACATCTTAAATTTGTGACAAGATGAGGTTGGAATGGCAGGTTCTGATGAACTACAAAAAGAACAAGTCAAAGAATCCTGAGGAGTTCCACTTCAAAGATGAGAGTGGCGTTGGCCGGGATGACGGGAGGGTAGCCTCGGCTGCCATACGCATAGTCCGGTGTGCAGGTCAAAAGGGCCTTCTGGCCGAGGCTCATCTGGAACAACAACAACATAAATGTCTGTCTAATAACTGCTATTTACATACACATTACCATAAGATGAATCCACAGCAGAGATTTACTATGTACCATTACCGTACAAACTACTGCCAAGATTAATTATTCTTACCAAGGCACACTGACTTTATGTTCTGATGTTTTTGTAGCAAGTTGGGGTTTCCAAAGTAAAAATAATTCTACCACACATATTTCGCTATGTGACAAGACTTTTGTCCAAGAATCTGACCTGTCAAATTATAAAACGATGGAAAATAAAATATTTTATTTTGCTATAAATTCAACTACCATGCATGTTTTTGGAATGTGGGAGGAAACTGGACTACCTGGAGAACACGCAAACTCCACACAGAGATTTGAACCCTGAACCTACTGACTATGAGGCCAATGTGCTACTCTAAATTGTCCATCAGTATGAATGTGAATGTTTTGTCTATACGTATGTGCCCTGCGATTGACTGGCGACCAGTCCAGGGTGTACCCCGCCTCCCGCCCAATGTCAGCTGGGATAGGCTCCAGCATACCCGCGACCCTGAGGAAAAGCGGCATAGAAAATGAATGAATTTTGCTATAATAAGGATTAAGTGGCTTTTGCTGATCATACAGTCTTTCGTCTTTGCTTTTTGTCACAAGCTTGAGCCATCTGGTAAATGCAAAGAGAAAAATCCATTTAAAAGAAAGTGAAAATAGGAAGCCTAACGACAAAACACAGAAAAAGCTATGACAAAATGGAAAAATGACTGCATTTGTATAGTTTTTATTATGGATTCTCCTTATATTTCCACATGTATTTCCTTTTGATTTGGGCACTGGTGTGATTCCATAAGTAAACGCCATTCCGAATCCAAAAGGGCAGCTAAAGGTTATGCATTGCTCCTACAACTTGGATAATTAGCATTGACTTTGCGAAGTGTGTGTTTCCCAATAAAAGGGAATTGTCTTACCTGAGCGACCCCTTCGTCCCAGCCGCGGATGACCTCACCAAAGCCCAGTTTGAATTGAAAAGGCTCGCCTCGGTCCCTGGAAGAGTCAAACCTACTGCCATTTTCCAGCGTCCCTGTACAAGCGGACAAAAAATGTACGATTAGATCACACATTAGCAGTTGCGTCGGAAGCCAGCATCGATAGTAGCCGGCTAGCATTAGCAGCAGCTAGCTAACGTTAGCCGCTGGTTGTGGGCGGTGGCTATGTGGATGAGCTAATATGCTGGTTCAAGCGGATTATACCACACTAAATTTAGCCTGTGCTAATAACACACAATGCCATTAAGACGCCGTGGGTTAGGTTTTAATGAAATATACGTAGAGAGAGATGATAAATACGCTTCCTTGATGGAAACGCCTCAAACCATCTTGCTAGCTCGCGTGCCGCCACTCGTAGCGAAACAAAAATCATCGACACATTCAAATAACATAAACGCACAAATTAAAATTAGGACGCGTATAACATAATATCGATTTCAAACAAAGCATTCTTTATTTCCAGAAGCGCAGTAGTGGAGTGGAGGTAAACAATAGCTCACCGACGTAGTGCACGCGGACTTGCTGGCCTTTCTTGGCGAACGTTTTACCTACATTGGGAGGAAGCGCGTTAAATGGCGACACCACAACAAACACACATGTTATTATTAATAAAGTAATCTATACCGTCGCCGGGAGTCAGAGTTTGAACGGTGACACCCATTGTTCGTGAAGGTGGGGCCTTGTCACGCTTCTACCGGGCGGTGGCAGCCTGATGCACTTCCGGTGTGCAGACGCCGTCAGGTTTTTCCACAGCGCTGCCAAAAACATTTACGGCACTACTGACATCTAGTGTTTGGAGTAGAAATTGCACGTCCTCTCGTTTTTTTCCATTAAGTTGAAAAAAAACCTTCCTCTTTTACCTGATAACAGCGTTGTTAAAGCAGGTGGCAAACTACAAACACTGTTGAATCATGAACTTTTAATATGAACCGGGGTGTTTAAAGTGCACATTAATGAAATAAAACAAAACAAAACAAATAAAATAATAGGAAAATAGAACAAAAGAGCACAATGTTAAGAGAAAAGGTTGATACATTGATACTAATAGCTTTGTCTATAAAAACATATGTACTGAATCTAAAACCTTTTAGGCTTTTTGAAAATGTAAAAAATTATCAAAGTGTCCCCTCAACAACACTGATCTAAACAGAACATTTTTATGTTCTAAAGATAATTAGATTAGATTAGAGTTTTTTTGCTTTCTCCTTATTCCACAAGTTGGCAATAATGTTAAAACCAGCAATACAAATCAAAATTAAGGGATTTTTTTAGCTAGGCGCTGGATGTATGTGTGTTCGTTGCATCATACAGCTTCTTAAAGGACATGTTGGATATGGTCCCATGTTGCGTGCCCTGTAGAAATAACACATTTATTAGTATTATTGTTCGTCTACAAGAATCCAATGAAATCGGGTGATCCCACTCACATCTATTTGGCTGTCATAGAGGTAAAACACAGTATTCTGATCAAGCATGTTGTCGCTTAAGGTAGCTGTCTGCCCTCTGAAAAACATAATTCATATAAATCCTGAATATTGTTGCAGCTTTTTTAATATTCCCTACTTTGCACAGTGATTCGTGTTCAGTATGAAGAGGTAGGTGATGATGACGACTCCTGCAAGGAGAGTCAGTCCCACTGCAAGGCCGACGGACAACATATCTGCAGAAAGAGCAAAAAGTGAGCTTTAAAAAAAAAAAACAGTATAATAATTCAAAAGTGTGCACTAAGAATCACCAGTGTTGTCATCAACAACAGGGTCAGCGGTAGGTTCTGGGTAGCAGGGTCCAAGGAGGATGCTAATGTCATCCAGGGCAACGTCGCCACCTGCATCCTCACCCCTCTGATACACAAACGCAAACTGGTGCACGAAACAAGTTTTAGAAGGTAGAATTTCTGACATACCTCTTGTCGTTGCATGTGTAAAGATCTGCATTACCCAGAATGCCTCGTCAGCTTCAACAAACACACTGGCCTTCAGCCACTTGTCGCCCTTGTTTCCAGTCTCAACCCACTTCTCAACACCTGCCTGGTTACCACTGGCGTGTGTTTTTCTTTAAGACAAGACAACAAAATTTTCCTAGTAATTAACACACCAGTGACGACTGATGGATGGCTACCTGTCATTTACGTAGACTTGCAGGGTCCCAACCTGAGAGCCAAACATGTGGTACCAGAATACGAGACAGTACCCTCTCGTGGCTGGTTGGAGCACATCGCCAATTAGGAAGGAGGCGTCGGCCCACTGACCCACAGAGCTGTCCACGTAGAGGTAGTAACCTGATTCAAGATGGAGGAATTGTCGTGATAAGTGAGTAAAATAGTTTGATTGAAATCAATATCATACTAACTCTGACCCACCCCTGGTGAGATGAGCCCACTTTTGCCAACTTTCCAGTAAGAAAAGTAGCTATTGGCTGTCCTAGAAGTCGCTAGATTACGTCATAGTCTAATTTGCAATTTGTAAAATGCTGTACAAAAAAGCATAATATCATAGGACAGACAAAGAGAGTGAGTAAAAATACCATTATTACGTTTAAGATTACAAATAAAATGGATTCTCATTTTGTAATTCGAAAGTGGTCATCATTTTATCAAAATAAAATAAATATTTTATCTCAGCCAACGCCCCTCAAAGTTCTTTCATCACACGCTATTGAGAACTTTTTAAAATACGCACAATTGAACAGTAAATAACAAATGACTCACAATAACACCACTGTGTGGTTTGTGAAGTGAGAATACCAGAAAACACCCCAATGACGGCAGAAAAATTAGCTACATTTGTCGCTAGTCGATTTTGAGTAATATGTCGCCAGTAGGGTTGTGATGTCGCCAGATCTGGTGACAAAAAACACTGGATGAGCCCGCCACGTGTATACACCCACAATTTAACAGCCTATTGCCATAAGTGATGTGCAATACCACTAATTTTTCCATTTTGTTTCCGATCCAATACTGAATAAAATTCAAGTTGGTATCGAGGATATTGATCTGACACTGATACTTTGTTTAAAATTCAACTAACGTGTCTGGTAAATTAAAGTAGTGTTTTTTATTTCATAGCATAAAGAATAAAGGACATTAAATCGCTAAAGTAATTTATTAAGTTAATAAATGATTAAACCGGCAAAAGCTTATTGTTCCACAGCAGGGATCAGCAACCAGCGGCTCCGAAGCCGAATGCGACTCTTCAGCCTCCTTGTTGCGGGTCCCTTTGCTGAGTGCGGTGATTTTTTTTAACACCGAAGTAGGGAAAGGTGCATTTTCGAAAATAAAATAAAATGAATGCATCTACACTGTCTTCTGACTGCTGATTGGATGAGCGAGGTAGGGGGAGGTAGGTTAGTTCAGTGGTTTTCAAACTGGGGGTTTGCGCCCCCTAGGAGATTTTTTAAAAAAGTATCTCCAAAAGAGTGGCGCGACGAAAAAAGTTTGGAAAACCACTGAACTAGTTTATCGGTGAGGCTCACTGAGTGTGAGAGAAAAAAAGGTGGAGTTTTGAGTTAAGTCTCAAACAAGTTAGTGTGCAGTAAAATAAAACAATGTAATTAACGAGAGCATAGCAATATGTTTTATAACGAGAAGTGTGCTGTAGCTTTGTGCTCACAGCCGTGACACACTAATCGCTGCAGTGGTGACTCCCGGAGAGGCAGGTTATGTGCAGCGGTAGCTGACTGACTGTGCACTCACACTCTGAAAAATATGTGCTTTCCCTTTCATGTCTGCAAATACATTCTGGTGAAGTTGGGGTGGACTTTTGTTTGTTGAATTCTGTGGTTCTAACAGGTAACATCACAAAAGATTAACATTTTTAAAAGTTTGAGTTCTGTAATGTTTTGCGGCTCATTTTGTTTTACTGGAAGAGGAGACAAAATAAAGGTTGCCGACCCCTGTTCCAGAGTCCTGTGCGTGTGTGCCTCAGCGAACGTTACAGTAACATTACTACTGACAACTAGTGACCAGTGTGAAATGCTACATTTCATTAAATGCTTTGAATGCGTCTTTGGTTTGGTTTAATTAGTTTGGAACATGCATACATAGTACAAAGAATTATTCATGTTACCTTCCTCAGTTCTACATGTCCGAAAAGGAGTAGGAAGAAGCAGAGATTATTAAATCCTACCCCCTTCTCACATGATTTGCTAATACATACTCATATATACATGCATACACCCATACATTCATATGTATACATACACACATACATGCATATATCATATTTTTCTTTAAATATCCTCTTTCCTTTCCTCTTCCCCCGTTCATTTCCGGCTCAACATCTTACAGTCTTGGTGTTGTACTGTGAGTGTCTATGTGTCTGTGTCTATGTCTGTGTTTAAATGGAAGTAGTTCCTGATTTTAATACTTGCATGAGCGTGCTCTTTTAATGTTGATATCAATGTTCGTATTATTGAATGTAATCCCTCTTACTGTTTTGTGCGTTGTATCGTCTTTTGTCCTTGTTGTCATGATTATATGATTTTTACTATGTATTCAGATTGTTGATATCTTTGACAACCAGCACTCCTGCTTCTCCTGGACCTCCATGTAGCTTGATGTATATTTTTCTGTTGGTGCTCCAAGTACTTTGTATCTTTCCCTGCTTCCTCAAGTCTCATGCTTTATTGGCAATGTCAGCGTTGCGTTTTTTCAGATGCTCAATTAAGTAGACGTTTGTGCCTTTCAAGTTCTTTCTCTGCTTCTTCAGTGCACTTTTGAAGTCCATGTTGGTGAACTTGATGATGACAGGTGTGGTGTTGTTTCTGCCATACAGTGGGATGCAAGTATCAATGGTGTTGATATCAATATCCACCTCCTTTGATTGTAGGAAGCTGACAATCTTTTGCTTTGCTGAAGGAACATCCATTCCATCTGATTCTCCTCTGGTATGAGCTTCCCTATCTTTTGACCCGGGTGTAATTCTGAGCCAGGGATCTGTGAGGATCACATCGTTCATTCTTGAATTCTGATCCATCTCATCCATTATTGTTTTCATTTGCTCGGTGATGTTATCCTTTGCTTCTTTCTCTTCCTCCAGAGTGGTGCGCCAGGCGGCATTATCTTTCAATAGTGTCCTGATATCATCCTGTAGAACATTGATGTTGTTGCATAATGCATGATTTACTTCCTTTGGGTTTTTAAACTCCTTGAGAGCAGCACGCAAGGCAGCGTTGTCTTCCAATAATGTCTTGATATCATTCTGCAGAACATTAACATCCTTGCATAATGCTCTAATTCCTTCCATATGGTTTTTATATTCCTGCATACATTCATGCAAGGCCGCATTTTCTTTCAATAGTTGCTTTATATGATCCTGCAAAGCCTTGATATCAGTGTGTAGTGCTTTATTATCTGCCATAGGGTTTTTAACCTCTTTAAGAGCAGCACACAACGCAACATTTTTCTCTTGCAACTTCTCGGTTTCTTCTTTTAGAGCTTTAGTTTCTTTGCTCAGTGCTCTATTTTCCTCCATAAGGTTTGTGACATCACCATGAACCCCTTGGATCTTTTTGATGAGACTGTCATTCTGCGCTTGTACATATTGAATCTGTGACTGCAAATGCATAAGGTGTAGTTGTGGTGCAATATACCCCTGTATCTCCTGCATCTCTATCTTCATCTGTTTTAATTTCTTAAAGTCTTGCATCCAGGTCGCCAAGAAATTTTCCTCCACCACATTTTGTTGTTCTTCATGTTTTTCTGATGTACTCCACTCCGGCTGTAGTCATACTCCCCCTCCACATTTGGCAACAAGACTGACCCTTGTGATTTTGAGTCCATGTATCCAGGGCATGCATATTTTACAATTGTAACAGACGCCCGCTTTCTTTGATTTTTTTTCTTTTGTTTGGCTTTGTTGCTTAAAGTTCCGTAATTAGCCGGTTAGATTGGCTTCCCAGCAGCTTTCAGCACATGTAACTTGTTTATTTCAAGGAATCTGTACCGCTCGCCAATCCAAGTTGAGGTTGAGGGAATCAGCAACCAGTTGCGATCTTGTGTTCATGAAATGTATTCAGAAAAGCACCAAAATAGTTTTAGTTTATAGTATCCTCAGCAGAGCTCTTGCCCTGTACATCCTCTCCAGTCAACAAAGAAAAAAAATGGATGCCTTCTATTTGTATTTCACTTAATTTTGCTATTTTTATGCTATTTTTAATTTTGCTTTTTTTTTTTGCTTAAAAATGCATTTTAAACTAAAAGTCTGTATGCAACCAGAAAAAAAGGCTGAAAAAGTGAAAAACCAATTCGCTAAATTTGAAACGCAATGTGGCGAGGGACAACTGTGTATCTCAAAAGTGGATAATATGCACAACAGTAGGAGAGGACAATGTAGTTACAACGGGGCACAAGCCAGTGTCTTATTGTGCTGGTCCCAAGCTCGGATATATACAGAGGGTTGTGTCAGGAAGGGCATCCGACGTAAAACTTTGCCAAACCAGAACATGCGAATCAAACAAATGACTTCCATACCAGATCAGACGTAGCCCGGGTTAACAACGCCCGCCACCGGTGCTGTTCACCAACAGGGTGCCGGTGGAAACTGGATGATTATTGGTGAAAGGAGAGGAGGAAGGTGTGTCCGTAGAAGGAGAGAGAAGAGGAATGACAAGAGTTTAGGACTGAGAGTAGGGGCTATGAATGTTGGAACTATGACAGGAAAAGGTAGAGAGTTAGTTGACATGATGCGGAGGAGGAAGGTACACATATTGTGCGTCCAGGAGACCAGGTGGAAAAGTAGCAAGGCTAGAAGCCTAAGAGCAGGGTTCAAGCTGTTCTATCATGGTGTAGATAGGAAGAGAAATGGAGTTGGGGTAATTTTGAAGAAGGAGTTTGCTAGCAACATCCTGGAGGTAAAAAGAGTGTCAGATAGAGTGATGAGCCTGAAGCTAGATATCGAAGGTGGGATGTTCAATGTTGTTAGTGGGTATGCTCCACAGGTAGGATGTGAGATGGAGGAGAAAGAGAAATTCTGGTCAGACCTAGATGAAGTGATGCAGAACATCCCCAGAAGTGAGAGAGTTGTCATTGGTGCCGACTTCAATGGGCATGTTGGTGAAGGAAACAGAGATGATGAGGAGGTGATGGGCAAGTTTGGTATCCAGGAGAGGAACGCTGAAGGACAGATGGTGGTCGACTTTACAAAAAGGATGGAAATGGCTGTGGTGAATATTTTCTTCCAGAAAAGAAAGGAACATAGGGTGACCTATAAGAGTGGAGGTCGGAGCACACAGGTAGACTACATCTTGTGTAGAAGGTGTAACCTGATTGAAGTCAGTGACTGCAAAGCAGTGGTGGGTGAGAATGTAGCCAGACAGCATAGGATGGTGGTGTGTAGGATGACTCTAGTAGTGAGGAAGATGAAGTGGGTAAAGGCAGAGCAGTGGACTAAATGGTGGAAGCTGAAAAAGGAAGAGTGCTGCATGACTTTTAGGAAGGAGTTGAAAAAGGCTATGGGGGGCCAGAAAGTCCTTCTAGATGACTGGACAGCTACAGCTACTGTGATCAGGGAGACAGGTAGAGTACTTGGTGTGTCATCTGGAAGGAAAGTAGATAAGGAGACCTGGTGGTGGAATGAGGAGTGTATACAGAATACAAGGTTAGCGCAGAAGAAGTGGGACAAGAGGACTGATAAGAGCAGACAGGAGTACAAGGAGATAACAGCGTAAGGTGAAAGTAAACGTGGCAAAGGCAAACGTGGCAAGTGTGTTGACAGGTGCCAGTAGTGTCAAGGGAAGATGGAAAGAGTAATTTGAAGAGTTGATGAATGACAAAAATGAGAGAGAATGACAAGTAGAAGAGGTGACTGTTGTGGACCACGAAGGAGCAACGATTAGTAAGGAAGAAGTGAGGAGGGCATTGAAGAGGATGAAGAATGGAAAGGCACTCGGTCCTGATGATATACCTGTGGAGGTATGGAAGTGTCTAGGAGAGGTGGCAACCCTGACTGGGTAGTTTAACAAGACCTTAGATAGTGAGAAGATGCCTGAGGAATGGAGGAGAAGTGTGCTGGTACCCATTTTTAAGAACAAGGGAGATGTGCAGAATTGTGGAAACTTCAGAGAAATAAAGCTGATGAGCCATACAATGAAGTTATGAAAAAAAGAAGTTGAAGCTAGACCAAGGGCAAACGTGAGCATATGTGAGCAGCAGTGCGGTTTTATGCCAAAAAAAAGAAAAAGAAACAACAGATGCAGTATTTGCTACTAAGGATGTTGATAGAAAAGTACAGGGAAGGTACTGTATTATTGTATGAGGAAGTCTGGAGTGCCAGAGAATTATGTTAGAGCGGTGCAGGACATGTACGAGGACTGTCAGACAGTAGTGAGATGTGCTGTAGATGTGACAGAGGAGTTCCAAGTGAAGGTGGGACTCCATCAAGTATCAGCTCTGAGCCCCTTCTTGTTTGCTATGGTGATAGACAGGCTGACGGAAGAGGTTAGACAGAAATCTCCATGGTCTATGATGTCTGCAGATTACATTGTGATATGTAGTGAGAGCAGGGAACAGGTGGAAGAGAAGCTTGAGGGGTGGAAGTCTGCCCTGGAAAGGAGAGAAATGAAGGTTACCCGCAACAATACGGAGTGCATATGCGTAACTGAGAGGGACCCAAGTGGAAGAGTGAGGTTACAGGAAGAAGAGATTAAGAAGGTAGATAATTTTAATTACTTAGGGTCAACAGTCCAGAGCAATGGAGAGTGTGGAAAAGAGGTGAAGAAGCATGTGCATGCAGGCTGGAATGGGTGGAGAAAAGTGTCAGGTGTGATAGAAGAGTTTCAGCTGAAATGAAAGGAAAGGTGTACAAAACTGTGGTGAGACAAAGGATGTTGCTTGGTTTAGAGACAGTGCTGCTGAGGAAAAGACAGTAGGCAGAGCTGGAGGTAGCAGAGATGAAGATGCTGAGGTTCTCTTTGGGTGTGACCAGGATGGACAGGAGCAGGAATGAGTACATCAGAGGGACAGCACATGTTAGAGGTTTCAGAGATAAAGTCAGAAAGGCCAGACTGAGATGGTTCTGATATGTCTAGAGGAGAGATAGTGAATGTATTGGTAGAAGGATGTTAAGTTTTGAATTGCCAGGCAGGAGGCCTAGAGGAAGACCAAAGAGGAAGTTTATGGATGTAGTGAAAGAGGACATGAAGGTAGTTGGCTCAAGAGAAGAGGATACAGAAGACTTCGAGAAATCGAGGCAATGGATTCGCTGTGGAGATCCCTGAAGGAATAAGCTGAAAGGAAAAGAAGAAGATCTGCAAGGCCTTTTATTGACCACATGGACCACATGGAGTTCCAAGTGAAGGTGGGACTCCATCAGGGATCAGCTCTTAGCCCCTTGTTGTTTACTATGGTGATGGATGGTCTGACGGACGAGGTTAGACAGGAATCTCCATGGACTATGATGTTTGCAGATGACATTGTGATAAGAGGAGGGAACAGGTGGAAGAAAAGCTTGAGGGGTGGAGGTTTGCCCTGGAAAGAAGAGGCATGAAGGTTGGCCCCAGAAATACATGTATGTAAAAGAGAGGGACCCAAGTGGAAGAGTGAGGTTACAGGGAGAAGAGATAAAGAAGGTGGATGATTTTAAGTACTTATGGTCAACAGTCCAGAGCAATGGAGAGTGTGGAAAAGAGGTGAGAAAGCGTATGCAGGCAGGCTGGAATGGGTTGAGAAAAGTGTCGGATGTGATGTGTGATAGACGAGTTTCAGCTAAAATGAAAGAAAAAGTGTACAAAACTGTGGTGAGACAAGCAATGTTGTTTGGTTTAGAGACAGTGCCGCTGAGGAGGCAGAGCTGGAGGTAGCAGAGATGAAGATGCCCGAGGTTCTCTTTGGGTGTGACCAGGATGGACAGGATCAGGAATTAGCACATCAGAGGGACAGCACATGTTAAAGGTTTTGGAGATAAACTCAGAGGCGCCAGACTGAGACGGTTCTGACATGTCCAGAGGAGAGATAGTGAATATGTTGGTAGAAGGATGCTGAGTTTTGAAATGCCAGCCAGGACGCCTAGAGGAAGACCAAAGAGGAGGTTTATGGATGTAGTGAAAGAGGACATAAAGGTAAGGTAGGTTTGGCGCAAGAGAAGAGGATAAAGAAGACAGAGTTAGATGGAGGCAATTGATTCGCTGTGGCGATCCCTGAACGGATAAGCCGAAAGGACAAGAAGAAGAAGTAGGCGAGGACGAACAGCTCAGTGGCATTAAAGCTACAAACATCTCAAATAGAATGTTTTCCCAGTAGTAGTAAACTGTGAAAAGTACACAAATACAGGACTTTTAACTACATCATTGCCTCTAACAGAGGACTAACCGTGTGGCGTGTTTGTGGTGTGATCCACGCTGGGTCCTGTGTTAGGGTTCGGGGACTCTCCCATGCCTCGGAGCCAGTCACCCTGGTCCTCTGATCCCCTCACGTTGGTCCAGCTGCACATGTTGATTTCAAAGTCACAAGTGGTGTGAGAGGGGCAATTCGTGTCGAACAGGTGGACATCGTCAAAAGCCATGTCGCCCTCCAGGGTGGGACCGGCCTTCACACCTTCTACCACAAGCTGAAACAGATAGATAAATAGATAGTAAGATCCCTGCTTACCTTCTTCAGATGAGGGACTTGGCTTAACATTTGAGTCCTACAAGCGGCTGAAATGAGTTCCCTTTGCAGAGTGGTGGGACTCATCCTAAGACAGGGGTCTGCAACACGTGGTTCCGGAGCCAGATGCGGCTCGCTTATCTTTCTGCTGTGGCTCCAGCTGATTTATGTTTCTGTGTAGTCACTACCCCATTCCATCTAATGCCGTCATGAGCCTTTCAAAGTTCTGCATGTAGTGTGCCATGCCTCCACTAAAGTGCTAGGGGTAGTGTTTTCCGGTTTGTCATCTTGGTAAGAAATCATGACGTAATTATTTTGCCATTGTTCGTTAGGTTAATTTGTCGCTAATTAATAACAACGATACAGAGAAAAAGTACTATAACTGGAATTAATCGATGTATAACAACACTTTTATTGCAAATGTTCAGAATCAGATTTATTGGCCAAGTATGCTTACAGAAAAAAGGAATTTGACTAGGAACAGGAAGACAGAAAAGGAAGGTGACAAAACTTTTAGGGGCACAATGTAACAGTGTTCCCTTTAATTTAGTGGTCAAATGGGTTTTGTGGCTCCCCTGGTAGGGTTACCCATGACAAACAGGTACTAGGGGAGGGACCAGACAGAGAGTGGCTCAAAAGACCCTAATGATGAATAACACAAGTGGACTTTGTTTTCCGTTGCCCAGACGCGGGTCACCGGGGTCCCCCTCTGGAGCCAGGCCTGGAGCTGGGGCACAATGGCGAGGCACTGGTGGCCGGGCCTGCACCCCTGGGGCCCGGTCGGGCACAGCCCAAAAAGATAACGTGGGTCACCCCTCCCGTGACTTGTAGGAGGAGCCAAAGGGGTCGGGTGCTAAGTGAGTTGGATGGCGGCCGGCGGTGGTCCGATCCTTGGCTACAGAAGCTAGTTGTCAGTACATGGAATGTCACCTCTCTGGCGGGGAAGGAGCCTGAGCTAGTGCGTGAGGTGGAGAAATTCTGGCTAGATATGGTGGTACTCACCGCAACGCACAGCATGGGCTCTGGAACCAGTCCTCTCATGAGGGGCTGGACTTCATTCCACTCTGGTGTTGCCAGCAATTAGAGGCGATGGGCATGGGTGGCAATTCTTGTTGCCCCTCGGCTCCAAGCCTGCATGTTGGAGTTTAACCCAGTAAACAAGAGGGTAGTTTCCCCACGCCTTCGGGTGGGGGGTCCTGACTGTTTGTGCTTATGCGCCAAACAGCAGTTCAGAATACCAACCCTTTTTGCAGTCCTTAGAGGAAGTACTAGAGAGTGCTCCCGCGGGGGATTCCCTTGTTCTGCTGGGTGACTTCAACGCTCATGTTGGCAGCAACAGTGAGACCTGGAGAGGTGTGATTGGGAGGAACGGCCCCCATGATCTTAACCCGACCGGTGTTTTGTTATCGGACTTCTGTGCTCATCACGGAATGTCTATAACGAACACCATGTTCAAGCATAAGGGTGTCCACATGTGCACTTGGCACAAGGACACCCTGGGCCGCAGTTCGATGATTGACTTTGTGTTTGTGTCGTCGGACTTGCGGCCACATGTTCTGGACACTTGAGTGAAGAGAGGGGCGGAGCTGTCAACCAACTCACCACCTGGTGGTGAGTTGGTTCCAATGGTGGGGGAGGATGCCGGTTAGACCTGGCAGACCCAAACGCATTGTAAAGGTCTGCTGGGAACGTCTGGCAAAGTCCCCTGTCAGAAGGATTTTCAACTCCTACCTCCGGGAGAGCTTTGACCATCTTCCGAGGGAGGCAGCGGACATTGAGTCTGAGTGAGCAATGTTTCATGCCTCCATTGTCGATTGCCGTCAAGCTGAAGAAAGAGTTCTATCAGGCCGTTTTGGGACATGGCACTCTGGAGGCAGCTGACAGGTACCAGCAGGCCAAGCGGTCTGCGGCTCTGGCAGTCACTGATGCAAAAACTCGAGCATGGGAGGAGAGGCCATGGAAAATGACTTCCGGATGGCTTCAAAGAGATTCTGCACCACCATCCGCCATCTCAGGAGGGGAAAGCAGTGCACAGTCAACACCATGTATGGTGGGACAGTGTGCTGCTGACCTCGACTCGAGATGTTGTGGACCGATGGAGGGAATACTTTGAAGACCTCCTCAATCCCGCCGACATGTCTTCCAACATGGAAGCAGTGCCAGTGGATGCTGTGGACGTGTCTTGGTTGACACGACATGCAGCATCCCATGGACTTCGGGGTCGGTGCCCCTGGACTGGGAGACCGGGGTAGTGGTCCCGCTTTTCAAGAAGGCGGACCGGAGGGTGTGTTCTAACTATTGTGGGATCAAACTACTCAGCCTTCCTGGTAAGGTCTATTCAGGGTTTCTGGAGAGGAGGATCTACCGGATAGTCGAATCTCGGATTCAGGAGAAGCAGTGTGGTTTTTGTCCTGGTCGTGGAACTGTGGACCAACTCTATACTCTCGGCAGGGTCCTTGAGGGTGCATGGGAGTTTGCCCAACCAGTTTACATGTGTTTTATGGACTTGGAGAAGGCATTCGACCGTGTTCCTTGGGGAATACTGTGGGGAGCGCTCTGGGAATATGGGGTATCAGACCACCTAATCCAGGCGGTTCGTTCCCTGTATGACCGGTGTCATTGTTTGGTGCGCATTGCAATAAGTTGGACCAGTTTCCAGTGAGGGTTGGACTTCGCCAGGGCTGCCCTTTGTCCCTGATTCTGTTCATTACTTTCATGGACTAAATTTCTAGGCGCAGCGAGGGTGTTGAGGGTTTTCAGTTTTGTCGCCGCAGGATTCGGTCACTGCTTTTTGCAGATGATGTGGTCCTGTTGGCTTCATCGAGCAGTGACCTTTAACTTGCACTGGATCGGTTCGCTGCTGGGTGTGAAGCGGCTGGGATGAGAATCAGCACCTCCAAATCCGAGTCCATGATTCTCGCCCGGAAAAGGGTGGAATGCCATCTCTGTGTCGCGGATGAGGTCCTGCCTCAAGTGGAGGAGTTTAAAACTTGAGTGAGGTCTTGTACCTCTGAGTCTTGTTCATGAGTGAGGGAAGGATGGAACACGAGATGGACAGGCGGATTGGTGCGGCGTCTGTAGTGATGCGGACTCTGCACCAATCTGTGGTGGTGAAGAAAGAGCTGAGCCGAAAGGCAACCGGTTGATCTACGTTCCTACCCTCATCTATGGTCATGAGCTTTGGGTAGTGACCAAAAGGACAAGATCGCGGGTACAAGCGGTCGAAATGAGTTTTCTCCACAGGATGGCTAGGCTCTCCCTTAGAGATAGGGTGAGAAGCACTGTCATCCGGGAGAGACTCAGAGTAGAGGGACGTCTGGGCTTCCCTGCTTAGGCTGCTGCCCCTGCGACCCGACCTCGGATAAGCGGAAGAAAATGGATGGATAATTACAATTGCTGCAGGGTAAGCTCAGCTTCCCCTTAAATGTCCAAAAAAAGTGGTGAAATATGTACCGCTGTGTTTACATTTCATTGACTAAATATACACTAGAATACCTTCATCTTTTTTTCAGAATCACCCACTTATCACAGGTAAGTGGCACAACTTCCTTGTCATTAATTTCTGCAGTGCTATGGCGGTTTGACGCTGAGTGTCTACTGACCATGGATGGACGGTAGAATTTACATACAAATAAATAAACGCATTCATTATGTAGGCCAGAAAAAAATTAGCTTCCCCTCGTTGAATGACTAGCAGCGACTACTGTTTTTAACCTCCCTAAACTCAAGCACAATCAGCATTATCATCTTGTAATAGCTAAATTAAAGTTAAATTTGAGGGTAAAACTATAGTATCGACAGCAGAGTTTTTGCTATGTACGTCCTTTCCAATCAACAACAACAACAAAAAAGTAAGGACTTGATTGGACAGTTTCACATATTCCAAACCTAAGTATTGTCTGCTGGGTTGAATACGTGGCTTATTTTAATATGCTGCTACCAGCGTAGATCTTGTAAAAAGCTTTTAAAATTAACTTTTAAAGAGGACTGTCTTCCCACACACAGAAAAAGAGAGCATAGCAGAGCGACAGCACTGAAGTGAACCAGACTGCTCTAGACTTCACTTGCAAGTGGATAGAGACCATGGGCTTTAATTTTGTGGGTTGCGCAGGTTGGCGCAGGCTGCACAGTGGCGTAACACAGTGCGCAGCCAATTTGGTAGTTTGGTAGACCGATGTGCACAGTGAAGGGTGTGGCGTTACAGCAGGGGGTGTTGCAGACTGATTCAGCCTGGCTTAGTGGCAATTTCGTGCCAAAAGTCTTTGCCAAATGGGCACTGAAAGCACACCAGCTCCAGCCTGGTTTACTTTCGGTGAAAGGCAAAGTTCAGCCGGTCTAGTGGTAATTTGTCTTACTGGCGGACAGTGCGCACACATCACCAGAACCCCACAAGCCGGTTTACACATGTCAGGCACATTTGAATGCAACATTTGAAAGTAACTAACGTAACATACATTTTCATCTATATTGACTGTCCCGTCTGGCTCTGCATGGCGTCTCCACCACTTCATCTGTCCCCGGATCGCTCCCCCCCGATTTACGATATTTCTAATCTCCTCCCAGACCACTTTTGCATCGTCAGCCCATGGAGGTCTGCTCACGTGACCATATATTAGGCCACTGCGAGCTTGGACCCCCTGGACCAAATCATCGCTTTCCATCTGGGAGAAGTTTGGCCGTCTTCTGCTGTCTTCATCCATATTCAACGAAACTTGCAATCCATTTTCCCGGCGACCCATTTAAAGGTGAGGAGAGGAGCTCATTTGATCGGTGCAGATATGATCTGGCTGTGTTAAACCCAGTCACGCCTTCTCTCCTCCCTCTTTGCTACTTGCGCCGGTAGGAGGGACGGAGACCTACTTACGTTAAGATGCGCCTGGCACGAAACTGCAAAATGGGCCTAAAACACTTGCTTGCTTGCTACAGGATTTGGATGCTGCTGTCCACCCTTGACCAAACTAACCATATGAGCCACAGCATGCATAATCTCAAACCAAGCATGACAAGTGCTACTCACCTGGTATGGCTGAAGTGAAGGCAAAAGCGAAGCCTGTGCCAATCTCCACAGCCGGCGCTGGTCTCCGCTCTGGGAGAAAATCAGACGACGGATGCCGTCTTGGCCGTGCTGATAAATATTGAATGATCCCACACCTCTGCCGTACATGTGGTACCAAATCTGAACGCATGCTCCTTTTTCCAAAAGAAGCAAAGTGAGCCTTTCTGGTATTAGATCTTGCGGTTTCTATCCAGTTTTGACCTGACACAGAGAGACTCACGTGCATTTGAGGGATAGAAAGGTGACAACATAGCGGCGGTCTGGCCAACGGTGTCGTGGTTAAAAGAGGGCAGGTAGTAATAGTGGCCCATGGGTGTGTTGGTGGTGTGGTCGCTGTCAGGGCCCGTGTTGGGGTTCAGAGTGGGGCCCGACTGTCGAATCCAGTCGGTGTCATCGTTGGTGTCTTGTTGCCAGTTACAGCTCCCCTCCTCAAAATCACACACATCTGCTAAAGATGTTTGGAGGCAAAATTAATAATCTATACATAGTTCGTAATCCATCCACCTGACAGGTGTGGTATATCTTATCTATTATTGATTATTGCACAGGCATGCCTTAGGTTGGCCACAATAAAAGGCCATTATAAAATGTGCAATTTAACAGTTTTTTTTGTTTTTTTTTGGGGGGGGGGTATTCAGATCTAGCCAACAAGATAATCCAGTAAAACTGCACAAAAAGAGACAGGTCTTTTGTGTACATGGAGAAAGTTTTACGTTTTTTTAGTTCAGCTCATGAAAAATGGGAGGAATAACTAAAGTGTTGCATCTATATTTTTGTATAGCTCATGTATACAGGTATATAGCTCATTCAACTACCTTAATATTCTGTTTTGAAGCAGGAAACAACACTTTTTTTTTTTTTACCAGTGGCATAGCATGCACCAGGATTGAGTGCGATGTCATCGATGGCAATGTCACCCGCTTCTCCTCCCACGCTGGCCTCCACAATCACTTGATGGATTTTCTGCAAGGTCACGTGACTCTGTGCTAGCCGCCACTCATCCCCTTGGTTTCCTGATTTCTGCCACACCTACACAAAGGACGGAGGGGCCAGTGAGTCATGTCGCTCAATGAGGATGTGAGGTTTGTGCAACACTGCAGTATACACCGAAACTGCACAGAGCACAGTTGTTTTGTAACTGCAATTTCACAACAGTGATAAAAGTATCATACAGGGAAAGTCTATGGTACCATGGTGCTTCTCCCCCTGAAATGCTGCACAAAAAAGGGTGAAAATGTATCAAAACATGCACCCCTCCTGTGTCACCTGTGGTATTATTTTCGTAATACACCACAAGGTGGCGCTGTTACTAAGCCCAAAATTTCAGATTGCCTTGAAATTTTACACTCACAGTAACTTTAGAGCTGAGTCACAACAATATTTGCTACACACCTTTTAGGGACTGATAAGCACGTCTGTAAAATTTGAGCAAGATTGGTTGAAAAAGAGCCAACCGGTCTGTAGATGACGCCATCAACCTGGCCCTCCACTACATCCTGCAGCTTCTGGACTCCCCAGGAACCTACGCCAGGATCCTGTTTGTGGACTTCAGCTCTGCATTCAACACCATCCTCCCAGCTCTGCTCCAGGACAAGCTCACCCAGCTCAACGTGCCTGACTCCACCTGCAGGTGGATCACTGACTTCCTGACGGACCGGATGTATCGCGTGCGGCTGGGGAAGAATGTCTCGGACACTCGGACTATCAGCACGGGATCCCCACAGGGCTGTGTACTTTCCCCCCTGCTCTTCTCCCTGTACACCAACAGCTGCACCTCCAGCCACGACTCGGTGAAACTGATTAAGTTTGCGGATGACACCACCCTCATCGAGCTCATCTCAGACGGTGATGAGTCTGCTTACAGGAAGGAGGTGGACCGGTTGGTGTCGTGGTGCAGCTGCACCAACCTGGAGCTCAATGCTCAGAAGACAGTGGAGATGATCGTGGACTTCAGGAAAGTCAAAGCCCTCCTGCCTCCTCGTCTTGACAGATTCTCCCATCACAACCGTGGACTCCTTCCGCTTCCTGGGCACTAACATCACCCACGACCTCAAGTGGGAGCAGACCATCAGCTCCATCATCAAGAAGGCTCACCAGAGGATGTACTTCCTGAGGCAGCTGAGGAAAGCCAAGCTGTCTGTCCAGACGATGGTGCAATTCTACACGGTCATTATTGAGTCCATTCTCTCTTCCTCCATCACAGTGTGGTTCGCTGGGGCCACTGCCAGGGACAAACATAGACTGCAGCGCATCGTGCGCTCTGCCGAGAAAGTGATCGGCTGCAGCCTTCCATCTCTCCAGGACCTGTATGTCTCCAGAACTCGGGGGCGAGCAGGCCGGATACTTGCTGACCCTTCCCACCCTGGACATGGACTATTTGAGCCACTCCCCTCTGGCAGAAGGTTACGGTCCATTCAGACCAGAACCTCTCGCCACAAGAACAGTTTCTTTCCTGCTGCTGTTGAACTCATGAACACTTTAAAACATTTGCACTATGGTCACTTTATAACCAGTATTTTTGGCACCTTATAATACCTGCACTAAAAACACTCTCATGCCTTTACTTATCAGTGATTTCAACTTTTTACTCAGGGTTTTTAGTTAGTTCTATGTTTATTTAATGCTCTATGTTTACTTAGAATTCTACGTTGCACTGAGTCGCCAAAGAAAGTTCCTAGTTCGTGAATTGTTCACTTACAATGGCAATAAAGTTTTTCTGATTCTGAAAACATGGCTGCCATCATGCAATATGTTTTTGAATGGATTTGCAAGGACTCAGGCGGGCCTTAGCAACTTATTGTCGTCCAGTCACTGGCAAATTTGCCTAATAATACTAAAACTTTGAGGATGTCTGTTTTACGCGTATGCCACCATTTCTTGTTTTGACCACAACCAACAGGGGGTACCACTGATATCTTGTATAATCGCCCTATGAAGTTTTCTAATTTTTGATTGACATGACTATACAATATTTGTCATCCAACACCTCGGATTTATAAGAACAAATAGCATCGCAAACAACACATTGCTTATGAACATGTTTCTGTAGTTTCCTTTGAGTCTTACCAGGGTTTTGTCCACGGCGGTGTGTAAGAATATGCTCAAAGAACCCACAGTGGCTCCAAACATGTGGTACCAGAATGTTAAACAGTACCCTTGTTCCCCAGCAGGTGGCAGCAATGCTGACTTCAGCTGGGCAATATGACTCTTGGCGCTTGGAGGAGAGCTCTCGATGTAGAGGTATTTTCCTGTGGAACATGAAGCATGTTCAAATGTAATGTAATTTGACGTAAACACAACACACAATCTATATGTACTCTGTATATTGTGCGAGGCTCCCCATCACACAAGGTCATACTTACCTTTTCCCGTCGTATGGTCGCCAGCAGGCCCGGTGTTGGGTGTGTCTGTTGGGCCAGACCAACTGACCCAGTCCAGGCTGTCGTCTGCCCCTTGGACCCAAACACACAGGTCGTCTTCAAAAGTGCACCCCAAGGCAGAGAAAGCTGCAGAGAGATGGCAGACAGGGATCAAATGTCTTTATCAGGAAACAGTGACCATGAGAATCTCTTTTACCTGGCGGATGGAAAGTGTTCTCACAGTTGAGGAAAAAGACATCGTCCACGGCGACAACACAAGCTTCAGTGGTGGCATCTCCCTGGTAGGCTTCAATCCAACTGCTGAACCACACCTGAGAAAAAGAATGTTTTCACAGGAATTACTCCCAAACGGAGCAAACATATCCATTTTCTATGCCACTTATCCTCATATGGTCGTTGGGGTATGCTTGAGCCAGGGTACATCCTGGTGTGGTCGCCAGTCAATCGCAGGGCACATATAAACGAACAATCATTCACACTCATTGTCACGCTCTGGGTTTTAGTTTCCGTGTCAGTCTGTTTAGTTTCCATAATTAGGCCTTTGTTCCTGTCTCATGCCGTTATTTTGTAGTCACTTCCCGTTTCCATTTTGTCATCCACCTTGCTTTTCTGCTCCTGCACACCAGCACCTCGTTTTGTGTCATTATTTAGTTGAGCCAGTGCCTTCTGTCTGTGTTGGAGCATTGTTGTTTGTTTCCTGTTGGTCTAGGACTGTTTGCATTTACTTTCTGTTGGAGGTATTTTATCCCTACCGCTGCACTGCAATAAGTATTGTAAAACTCCTTTTTCACCTACTTTGTGGTCCTGTCTCTCGCATCCTGGGGTCATCGCCACAATGCTCAAGACAAACCGTGTTTGTTTCTTTAACTCAGCTCTGTTTGGCCTTACTTGTTGTTTGTTGTCAAATATATAATAAAAAAAGTCTAAAAGTTTTCAAACTTTTAAACTGGCCTAATTTAAACGTGTATGACTTGACACAACTTGCAGACGAAAAGCAGTGACTCGACTTGCTTGACAAAGACCAGTGACTCGACTTGACTTGCTTGGTTCTCATAAAGATTGACTTGCTTGTAACTTGAAGGTAAAGAATTGGTGCTCACTTGTGACTTGTACATGAGTGACTTATTTCCACCTCTGGAAATAACCAGTATTGATCAAAAACTGATATGCAGATATATGAACTCATATATGAACTCTAATTGACTTTTTTTATCTTAAAGTTGGCTCTCTTTTTTTATTTTATTTTACACATATCAATTCAATGGGTAGGTCTACGTGTAGCTGTACTTTTGTTTGTTGGATTTTGTGGTTCTAACAGGTAACAATACAAAAGACTAAAAATTTTTAAAGTTTTGTAATGTTTTGCGGCTCCCAAACATTTTGTATTACTGGAAGAGGAGACAAAATGGCTCTTTTCATGGAAAAGGTTGCTGACCCCTGTTCTAGGGTGTACCCCACCTCTCGCCGGAATAGGCTCGAGCATACCTCCGCAACCCTTGTGAGGATAAGCGAAAAAGAAAATGGATGGGCACCTTGTGAGTGTAAAGGTGCGTCCACAAGGGCAGATATTCAGGCGTCCAGTGGCGGACAGTGCGGCGGTTGCGTGACCACAGGATTGCTTCACTTCCATCATCTTGCTGCGTCAGCACTCTAAGCGAGCCAGCACACTCGCCGCTGATGTGGAAGTGAAACCTGTTCGGAGGAAAGAAGGAAGGAAAAGGGGGTTAGGCGGGTGGATTTGGAAAGGAGAGTGAAAGAGGGGGGGGTTGAGCAACTGACAGTCCGACGTGTTGAGCTGGCTGTTAATTATTCTGCAATAACATGGATGGCACGTACTGAATCTGGCAGAAGGGAGACGAGGGTGGGAGGAAGGGGCTCTGGAGTCGGGCCTCGCTCGGCCGGGACGTCTGGCTCAAGTTGGTGGTCATAAAAAATCCTGAGAAGCAAGAAAAAAAACAACATCCTCAGCTGATGATCTGTGACTCAGAGCTTCATATAAAAACTGTTGCACATTCAACAAGTTGTCTAACAAAGTCTTTGTCCCCAAAAATACATACCTGATTGTGTGGTGTGATCACTGGGTGGCTGAGTGTTGGCATCTGCTTTCTGTCTGTACCACCTACTCTGCCCTTGGCCTGCCTCTGTCCAGCCGCACGCGTCTCTTTCAAAAGTGCACGGACCTGAAAGGCGCAAGGCCAGGGATGAGTAACCATGCCGGGAACTAGACGCACACCTGAATCACGTCTATTTCCAGAACAAAAAACACATGAAAGGAACAACGTCAACAACAACTGCAGCTTGTTTCCCGCAGAAGTTGACTGTGATTCACTGTGTTGATGATGTGTTGTTTTCTACTCAGCATTTGTTGTTGCATTAGATAGACACACAGATAACCTTTGTCTATTTCAAACAGAAATTCATCTTTGGCAGGGGCTAACATCTTACTGGACATAACACAACAATAAAAACATTGGCACTTAATTTAAAAAATACAAATGAAGGAGCAATGTTTCTTGAGGGATAAAAAGTAGAGTATTCATTTGCATTTGTTTAAGGTGATGATGGTAGTGGGACTGAAGGATGCTTTTTAGGGCAAGTAGCGACAACCTGATGGTAACAGATGGAATGATTGGTGCCGGAGTGTGTAAAAGCACTTTTAATCTGTATAAATTTCAGCATCGAGGTTATCACATTTCCAATACACTGAATATTCTTATTCATCTAGTTCACTGCATTCTGTATTCTCTGGGCATTGAATTGATCACGACTGGACTGTTCAGATTGTCTTAGAGGGTGTTTTGCCTCTCATATGAGCTGTCTTCATCAGTTCATGGTCAGTGACTAGGTAGGACATCTGTAGTCTGAGGGTTTGGTGCAGCATTCAAAGTATTTGTCCTCCTAAGGTAGAGGCATGCCCAGACAGTTTCACTCTTTTATGGTGCAAAACAACAGTGATGTTGTATGTACAGTATGTAATGGAGTGAAACCTCTGCCATCCAACAACAGTCTGAGTTGTGGGATCTCTGAGACTTATTTCAAATTGGTTGATGATTGAAAACAACAAAAGTTAAGAGAGGGTGCAGCATGCATCTCACCGCAGCCTTCCTCGTCTTCTCCGTTTTGACAGTCAAGACGATAATTGCACTTAAAAGCAGCCGGAATGCACATTTCACCAGATGAGCGCCAACAAAAGAACTCATCATCCTGTAGCACAAAGAGAAGAAGCAAAACAACAATTGCACACTTTGTTTGTAAAGCGTTTGCAGACACAAGACATAAAGTACCTGACACGGGTTGGTTGGTGAAATGGAGGTTACAGGTATGGAGGTGACCGGTAGGGTGGTGGTGTGACTGGATGCAGATGTGCCTGGCATGCTGGGGGCCTGAGTGGATGTAGTTGGGGCTGAGGTGGGTGTCACGTCAGGCAGCTGGCTGTTGGCAGTGTCAAATTCACACTCCTGGGAGAAGGACACATCATCCAGTGCAACTTGTCCTCTGTGAGCGTCACCTTGTTCATGCCGAAAGACAATCTAGGGAGGGAAGCAACATTCACAAATGAAGAGCAAGCCTTTGCGGACATCAACAAAATGTGCCAATATTTACAGTGAGCAAGGGACAGACTTATACTGATCTCACCTTGCACATTATAGAGGAGGAAAAGCTGACGTCGACCCTCTGCCAGCTGTAGCTTCTCGTGTGCATCCTGAGCCACAACACGGTGTCATTTTCACCAAAGCGGAGTGTCCTGTACTGCGCCATGAGTCTTCCTGTGGCGTCTCCCAGGCTGTAGTAGAAGAAAGTGATCTGTGTGCACACAACACAGATCTACACTGAGTCCATGCATACAGTACCTTGAAGCTTTTTTTCCTTATGTTTCCTGAACCCACCGTGCAATTTGAGCTGGGAAGCAACGTGTTCGAAAGGATCTCAGATATCTTCTCCTTTTCAGTGAGGTGAGTCCCAGGAGTTATATAGTGACCTGAGTAATGGCATGGGACACATTACAGAATGTTATATTGAGATCTGATATTTTTTTTACCCCCCGCAGACCCACCACCTGCAGGGGCAAGCATAAGGGTCCGGTGCATTGCGATTTGGGCAGTGGTCGAGGGTAGGTGTCCGGGCGATCTGGTCCTCGGCGGCCAAATCTGGTTCTTGGGACATGGAATGTCACTTCTCTGGTGGGGAAGGAGCCCGAGCTTGTGGAAGAGGCGGAGACATTCCGACTAGAAGTAGTCGGACTCACCTCAACCCACAGTTTGGGCTCTGGAACCAAAATCCTTGAGAGGGGCTGGACCTTGTTCTTCTCTGGAGTTGCTACAGGGGAGAGGCGGCGAGCTGGTGTGGGCTTTTTATTAGCCAGAGGCTTGGTGCCTCTGTTTTGGAGTCATCCCCAGTGAGCAAGATGGTTATTTCCCTACGCCTTAGAGCTGGGGAAAGGGTCCTGACTGTGGTTTGTGCGTACGCGCCAAACGGCAGTTCAGAGTACCCAGCTTTGTTGGAATCTATCAGAGGGGTTCTGGAGAGCACCACAGCTGGTGACTCCATAGTTTTACTGGGAGACTTCAACGCCCATGTGGCCAATGACAGTGTGACTTGGATTGGCGTGGTTGGGAGGAACGGCCTTCCTGACCGAAACCTGTGTGGTGTGTTGTTGCTGGACTTCTGTGCGAATCACAGTTTGTCTATAACAAACACCATTTTCGAACATAAGGATGTCCATAAGTGCACTTGGCACCAGGACACCCTAGGTCGCAGGTCTATGATCGACTTTGTGGTCGTATCATCAGACCTGCGTCCGCATGTTCTAGACACGCGGGTGAAGAGAGGGGCTAAACTGTCAACTGACCACCACCTGGTGATGAGTAGGATTAGATGGCGGGGAAGGATGCCGGACAGACCTGGTAGACCCAAACGCGTAGTGAGGGTGTGCTGGGAGCATCTGGCAGAGTCTCCCGTTCGTCGAGTCTTCAACTCTCATTCCCGGCAGAGCTTCACCTGCATCTCAAGGGAGGACCGGGATATTGAGTCCAAATGGGCCGTATTCCGTGCCTCCATTGCTGAGGCAGCCAGTCGTAGTTGCGGCCGCAAGGTGGTCTGTGCCAGTCGTGGTGGAAAGCCCCGAACCCGATGGTGGACACCGGGGGTTAGGGCTGCTGTCAAGCTGAAGAAGGAGTCCTATCAAGCATGGATGGCTTGCGGGACTCCCGAAGCAGCTGACAGGTACCGGCAGGCCAAGTGGCACGCAGCTTCGGCAGTGGTCGAGGCAAAAACATGGAGCACGATTTTTGGTCGGCCTCAAAGAGGTTCTGGCAAACCGTCCGACACCTCAGAAAGAGGAAGCAGCCCCCAGTTCACACTGTTTACAGTGCGGAAGGGGCTTGCTGACCTCGACTGTGGATATAGTTGGTCGGTGGAAGGAATACTTTGAGGCCCTTCTCAATCCCACTGACNTTCTCAATCCCACTGACATGCCTTCCATAGAGGAAGCAGAGTCTGAGGATACGTACGTGGACAGTTCTATCACCGTGGCTGAGGTAATTGGGGTAGTCAAATCACTCCCCAGTGGCAAGGCTCCGGGGGTAGACGAGTTCCGCTCAGAATTTCTCAAGGCTCTGGATGTTGGAGGACTGTGTTGGTTGACACGCCTCTACAACATTGCATGGAAGTCAGGAACAGTACCTCTGGACTGGCAGACCGGGGTGGTGGTCCCCATTTTTAAAAAGGGTGACCGGAGGGTGTGTTCCAACTATAGGGGGATCACACTCCTCAGCCTTCCTGGGAAAGTCTACTCCAGGGTGCTGGAGAGAAGGGTACGACCGTTAGTCGAACCTCGGTTAGAGGAGCTGCAATGTGGTTTTCGTCCCGGTCGCGGAACACTGGACCAGCTCTACACCCTTGCAAGGGTACTCGAGGGTATGTGGGAGTTTGCCCAACCAGTCTACATGTGCTTTGTGGACCTGGAAAAGGCATTCGACCGTGTCCCTCGTGGTGTCCTGTGGGGGGTGCTCCGGGAGTACGGGATTGATGGTCCGCTTCTACGTGCCATTCGGTCCTTGTACAATCGAAGCAGGAGCCTGGTTCGCATTGCCAGCAGTAAGTCGAGCTTGTTTCCGGTGAACGTTGGCCTCCGCCAAGGCTGCCCTTTGTCACCGATTCTGTTCATAATCTTCATGGACAGAATTTCTAGGCGCAGTCAAGGTGTTGAGGGAGTCCAGCTTGGTGACCTTAGGATCTCGTCTCTGCTATTTGCAGACGATGTGGTCCTTATGGCCTCATCAGGCTGTGACCTTCAGCGTTTACTGGAGCGGTTTGCAGCTGAGTGTGAAGCTTCTGGGATGAGACTCAGCACCTCCAAATCCGAGGCCATGGTTCTCAGTCGGAAACGGGTGGACTGTACCCTCCGGGTTGGGAGTGAGGTCTTGCCTCAGGTGGAGGAGTTCAAGTATCTCGGGTTCTTGTTCACGAGTGAGGGAAGGTTGGAGCGTGAGATCGACAGACGGATCGGTGCAGCATCTGCAGTAATGCGGTCGCTGTACCGGACCGTCGTGGTGAAGAGAGAGCTGAGCCGGAAGGCAAAGCTCTCTGTTTACCGATCGATCTACGTTCCCACCCTCACCTATGGTCATGAGTTATGGGTCATGACCGAAAGAATGAGATCGCGGATACAAGCGGCGGAAATGAGTTTCCTTCGTAGGGTGGCTGGACTCACCCTAAGAGATAGGGTGAGGAGCTCGGCCATCCGGGAGGAGCTCAGAGTAGAGCCGCTGCTCCTTCACATCGAGAGGAGCCAGTTGAGGTGGCTCGGGCATCTAGTCCGGATGCCCCCGAGCGCCTCCCTGGTGAGGTGTTTCGGGCACGCCCAGCCGGGAGAAGGCCCCGGGAAAGACCCAGGACACACTGGAGGGACTATGTCTCACAGCTGGCCTGGGAATGCCTTGGTGTCTTCCCGGTGGAGCTGGAAGAGGTCGCTGGGGAGCAGTCCGAGTCTGGACTTCCCTACTGAAACTGCTGCCCCCGTGACTTAAATTAAGCATTTTCAAGGATGAAAGTGTAAATAATAATGGATTACATTTTTACAAAATTCTAACCGCTTTACAAAGAAGTGAACCCATTATTCAGTCAGGCTTGGTAGTACATCTACTACATCTACCCTTGGGTAGTCTAATGGAAATGGAAACGTGGCTGCCATTTCTCACCTACAACCTCTCCAACCACTGCCAAACATTCATTCACATTCATACACCAGTGTAGGTGTCACTGGAGGCCATGTGGGTGAAGTGTTTTGCTCAGTGACACAAAAACAGTGACTGGGTGAAGGGAGCGAGGATCGACAACCTGCTCTACCTCCTGAATCACTGTCACCCATAAATTAAGTAAAATACAAAAATAAGTCTGCCACGATAAAGGAGGGATTACTGTATACAATTTGGAAAGCTGCATAAAGTGGAAAGCTGCAAAGTATGGCCCCTCTAATGGGTACAATAAGTAACATGATAAACTTTGCTCATTCAGGACGTCATGCACAGCATTAAGGAAAAATTACATTAGAAGTATTAAAGGAAGACACCTTACTCCCTCCTTGTATAACTTATGCTTTCATTGAAAATTGCATGATTACAATCCAAAGGCTACACTTGCACTGGATATAGTTGCACGCCACGACCATACTGAGCTTGCAAGCTTATTGCTGTGAGAAGCACGTCATCACTTGCGCGCCGATATCATTACAGGTAGGAAAACCGGGACATATGAACCAATATCTTGTTTCTATTGACTGATTTATTCTATTATGTAAAAATTATAATATTGGCCAGCAACCTTACTTATATTATGTTTGGTGTCCTTTTTTGATACTTTATTACCTGCAGCACTGTTTAGAGTGTGATCTCGGGGAGGTCCACCGTAAGGCCAGGCGTTGTGTCCTCTTTGTCGCGTCCATCTCGCTCCGGGTTCATCCAATTGGTTTTGAGCCCAAGAGCACAGACCTTCTTCAAAGCTGCAACGCTCCATCTTGCCTTGTACCTCTAGGTTGACATTATCATTGGGCACAGAAGAGGAACATCAGACTTTTGCTAGTAAATACCGTAAATGCTCAAATAATAATTAAATTAAACTGAATACAATTCCAAAAACTTTTTTTGTCCTCATGGGGCCATTAAAGGCAGGTAGAGCAGCAAACAGACAATGTAACAATGTAACCACTGTTAGTACTGTAGGTAAGTACAGTAGTCGGTGATTACTCATAGAATTGAGGCTAATATATAAAATGCTAAAATACAAAATCCAAAAGAAAGAAATAAGGGAACAATTAAAATTAAAATAAAATAAATTTACATACAGTAATGGCCAACATACAGTACACACTTACTCATTCACTTGGCGACACAGTCAGTTTTTGCAATTTTCCAATCTGACTGACCATCATTTTTTTAAGTATTGATGGGCACTCTTCACTTTACTTAGCTGATTGGTTCTGGCCATAATAGGAATTGTAACAGTTGTCCAATAAGTCTGTGTATCAACCCGACTTCTGCACAACACAACTGATGGCCCCAACCCATTAATAAGGCAATAAATTCCACTAAGCAACCCCCACACCTGTGAAGTGTAAACCAATTCAGGTGACTACCTCTTGAAGCCAAGGGTTTGCAGCGCTATCAAAAAAAGAAAAGGGTGGCTACTTTGAGGAATCTTAAATATTTAGTTATTTCACACTTTTTAAAAATTTACATAACTCGTACATAATTCCACATGTGTTCATAGTAGTAATGATCCTTTCAGTGAGAATCTACAATGTAAGTGGATGTGTCCAAAGCATTGGTCTGTACTGTATAAAACAAAACAAAAAAAGCTAAAAAAATTCTAAAATATTGTAGTACAAATTTTACAAAAATTCCCGATGCTGGGTTCCAGAACAATCGGTGCAAATTGGCAATTCCAGTAGCTTGAAGTAGGCATGTTATATGTGCAAATTCATTTGTTAATTTTGTGTGCCACCTAATAGTCACTAGGTTTGCGGGCAGGTACAAATTAATTCATCATTAATCAATCAATAATTAAATAATGTGAACACTCTAATATTACATTTTTAGCAATGGAACCAACGTTGTAATAGCGTTAAGGAGCATTAATGAAGTTGGTTGTAAACTACAGTATGGCAAGTGTAAGACTTTCAGACCTACAACTATTTTGAAACACATGCAGAGGCAGTTAAAGCAGATGGATGCTGACCACTTATGGTACTTTAACTGCAGCTACTTCCATCTTATTGTGTTACTAATAAATACATTGGGGTATTGTCTACCGCCACAGATGTTAATTGTTGTTTTGTACATTTACAGACCCTCTAGAGATTGTCTAGAGAGGTGTTAACCGGAAAATAGGTTTTCTTCATGTAAGCAACTACACTTATGACATCTCACCACAGTTGATCTCATCACTCCAGTCGCCACAGTCATCTGTAAAGTCGCATACTCGCTTCTTCTCCACGCACACGCTGTTATTGCAAGTGAACATACTGTCTGGACAGAAAGGTTGAGGCTCTGAAAGAATAAACAAAAGTTTGAGAAGCCTTTGCATGAAACATCACCGGATGTCTGTGCTTTCCTACCCGGCAGTGAGCAGTTGGTGAAGTCAATGTCATCAAGGGCAACGTGGCCCGGCTTGCTAAAGGCCCGGGTTGCCTCAAAGAGGATGATAAAGTCCCGGTGGGTTCTACCGACCTCAACTTCGCCACGTAGCCACGTATCTTCACCTCCACCCGACTGCCACCAAAGGACAGTGGTCCGAGAGCTCTCATCAAGCAGAACCCTCAATTCTTGGATGTCTGTAACAAGGTAGAAAGAAAGGTCATGGACCATTTTCCGTGGACCAAAATGCTTTATAATGTCAAAGTACAGTGGAACCTTGGTTAGCATCATTAATCCGTTCCAGAAGGTTTGACTCTAACAAAAACGGACACTAACCAAATCAATTTTTCCCGCAAGAAATAATGTAAATCCAATTAATCAGTTCCGTTAAGCCAAAAATGTTAACACAACACATATTCTTATAGTTTTACAATTTGTCTGACATGCAGAAAACAGTTCAACACAGATGCGACCTTCCTATTCTGCCATGAGTTATTGTGTTGAATAGTGTTTCTCGCCTCAGTAACCTACAATGGAGCCAAAGAAAGTTGCAGGTGCCAGCATTTATCCCTTTCATTCGTCATTTATATGTGTTTAAAGCTGTTTTGTGCATGTAAAACTATAATTATAAAATTATAAAAATATGTTTTGTGTTAACATTTTTCAGAGTGAACCACTGATGACATCATAGACAAGCGACGGCGCTGACTTCCATGTATTAGCAAGCTAACAGGCTGCTAACAAAAATATTTTGTGATGAAAAAAAAATTACACGAAAAGGACAGTTGGACTCACGCAGTGTATTAAGAAGTTGCATGTCCCCTTGTACACGGGAAAATGTACGCAAATAATGGTGTGCACTAACCAAGGTTTGAATGTATGGACAATGGACAATTGTCTAACTGTTATAAATACCTGCTACAGCCAAGTACACAAATTCCAAAGTAGAAAAGTAGAAACGTCACATAAATGATTCCAAAAACAAGTACAACACATGAACCTGGAGTGAAAGTTTTAGAATATAACAAATATTTTGGGTGGAAACTTTGGGAATTTCCACCACCATCATAATGCTTGATATACCCAATTTCATGTTTCAGGTACATATTTTGCTTTTTATTTGGCTTTTTGCTACTTTTTGGCACCACTAATTCAAAAAGCTGCCCGAGCCGCCAAATTGAAACCTAAAACTGCAAGATAATGTGTATTTTAGAATTATACAAAATGGCCTTTTTCAGGTACCACAAAATGGGTAAACAATTTAAACATATTCTGCAGAAATGGAGGTGGATCAAGCCTTGGCAGTTGGTGCAACTAAGTTTGACAGGTGTTCCAAGTTCTGGAGTACTTACTACCTCTTTTTGGCTGCATAAAACAGTGTTTGGAACATACTGTGGTACTATACCCTCTTGAACAGTTGAGCAGCATTAAACAGGAGATAGTAATTTGTTGCCAAAATGGCAAGAAAAAAGGCAATAAACAATGGGAGAGAGACAGATCATCTTAACACTTAAATATGTAGGTTTTTAAGTGTGGCATTATGCAGTAGGTGGCAGGCCTTCCAATTGAGGGCCGACCTCTCATTGGTCATTGCAATGGCTGACGACCCTTTAAAAGTGTCATTCTTATGGACGTTCGTCCTTTTGACCTCACGCATCTGCCTGCCTACCCGCATTAAATTTCCGTGTTTACCCTTGTCTCAGGGCAGCATGGAGAGTCACACACTAACATGCGGACCGGTGCCTCCCGCTAAGACGTTGTGGGCAACCAGTGTAGCTCTAGTCAAGCCTGCATTGCAGCTCAAAGTGACGCTGCTGTTTTGCCCTACCTAGCTTTGTTGCTGCCACCGCATTTTGTCCCCTCGTTGTTCGATTTTGGTACTGTAACCACTTCTAACATTTTCTAGCAGTACGGGAACTGTTAAAAGCTATACCTCTCCATTCTGCCACATGAGTATTATAAAACTTGCCTAAATATATGAAAGTAAACATACTCTATTTGAATAATAATAGAAAAAAAAATGAACCTATTTTACCGATTGTTCTTTTACTGTTAGAATTTCATTCAAAATGTGGGACTTTTAAATGTGCACTATAATAGGAGCCAAGAACCCCAAGTGGAAAGTGTTACATTGGTGATGTGGACCAGGAAGACGTTACCTTTTCCATAAATGTTGTAGTAGAAGTGCAGTATGCAGTTACTGCTGGCCTGTGTCATTACAGGACCCTGCAAGGTGGCAGGACTTATGTGCTCACCTATGTCAGGGGTCACTGCCATGTACCAACCTGGAGGACACAAGACACAGGCTACTGGGGTTGCCATACGAGGTGGTGTGATGGGTTCCGTCTGATATGCTTCATCAACATGTACTTAAATTGAAGATAATAAAAGAAGTGTAGTTATTCAGGTGGGCTCACCAAGCTCAGTGCCCAGTGTGTGGTCAACAGAGGGTCCAGTATTCCCAGTTGCAGTCCTGCCTTCCATGCTCTCCCACTGACTCTGACCCACGCTGACATCTTTCCAGCTGCATGTGCCATTTTCAAAAGTGCAGCCCGCAAAACCAAAACTTGTCTCATTCACTGCATGAAAAAAAAATGTTTAAAATACACTGATTTGTTGTAATAAACAACTATAAAAGAGTACCTTGACATGGAGAGGGTGTGAGAGTGATGTCATCAATGGCAATAAAGCCTCCGTGGCTGCTTTCTGCTCGGATCATCAACTAAACAAGATACCAATGTGATCTATAATATACACATGTAGTCCCTCTCACAATTAGATTACAGCTATTAAATTTCTTTGTACCTGGAAAGGTTTGCTCTGCTCCAGAGTCTGAGAAAAGATGTCCCAGTTGTGTCCACTGCTTTTGTTGCTTTGGAATATCAGCTCGTCCTTCAATGGGCCTGAACGCATGCGGACGTGCAAGGTCCCACACCTGCTATATTCAATCAGACTGGTAAGCAATTTATAAAAGAATGCTCAGAAAAGAAGCACAGCTCTCACATTTTGGCAAGAACTTGATTCTATCTTTTCATGGTTTAATACTATAGAAGTGGCTATACTTTAGAGTAGACAATGTACGGCTTGTATAACAGTATAAATCTACCGAAAATGAGAAAACACACATTGTCTAAATAGCTGTCTTTCCTCCAGTGAAGCATGGAGGTGGTAGTGTCGTAGTCTGGGAACGCACCAGTGCTGTCAGCACTGAGAAGCTCTGCTTCTTTAAGGAAATTTAACCTGAATTTCCAACATGAAAAAGAACCGAAATATACCTCCAAGATGACAAGTGCCTTGCTGAAGAAGATGGTGGGTTAAAGGCACCTGTGGGTACACTTGTGGGTTCTTCATTTAAGCAGAACGAAGGATGGTAGAGGAGTGCAACATCCTTAACATCCATAAGGTCCACAAGTGATGTCACTGTGGAGGCGGATATCAGTAACAATCTGTGCAGCGCTGCCCAGTTCCATACCCAAGAGAATTAAGTCAATGCTAGGTAACAATTGTGCTCACATCAACCACACAATTTTGATATGTACACTGTGAGTTGCACTCACTTGTGTTTCCAGCTATTAACACAATAACGGCTGTGTGTTAATTCATTTTCAGTGGATACCACACTTATACTGCCATACAAGCTGTAAAGTATATCTGTATAAGTAAGTACACCATGTTTAAGCATAAATTGTCCACATGTGCACTTGGCACCACGACAGCCTGGGCCGCAGTTCGATGATTGACTTTGTGGTTGTGTCGTCGGACTTGCGGCCACATGTTTTGGACACTTGGGTGAAGAGAGGGGCGCAGCTGTCAACCGATCTCCACCTGGTGGTGAGTTGGTTCCGATGATGGGGGAGAATGCCGGTCAGACCTGGCAGACCTGAATGCATTGTGAGGGTCTGCTGGGAACATCTGGCAGACTCCCCTGTCAGACGGAGTTTCAACTTCTACCTCCGGGAGAGCTTTGACCATGTTCCGAGGAAGGCGGCGGACATTGAGTCCGAGTGGGCGATGTTTCATGCCTCCATTGTTGATGCGGCTGATCGGAGCTGTGGTCGTAAGGTGGTCGGTGCCTGTCATGGCGGTTATCCCATAACCTGTTGGTGGACACCAGTGGTGAGGGATGCCGTCATGCTGAAGAAAGAGTCCTATCAGGCCGTTCTGACCCATGGCACTCTGGAGGCAGCTGACAGGCACCGGCAGGCCAAGCGGTCTGCGGCTCTGGGGGTCACTGAGGCAAAAACCCGGACAAGAGAGGAGTTCAGAGAGGCCATGGAAAACGACTTCGAGGTGGCTTCAAAGAGATTCTGCACTACCATTCGCCATCTCAGGAGGGGGAAGCAGTGCACAGTCAACACCGGGTATGGTGGGGACGGTGTGCTGCTGAACTCGACTCGAGATGTTGTGGACCGGTGGAGGAAATACTTTGCCTCTGGACTGGCAGACCGAGGTGGTGGTCCCGCTTCTCAAGAAGGGGCCTGTAAGGTGTGTTCAAACTATTATGGGATCACACTCCTCAGCCTTCCCGATAAGGTCTATTCAGGTGTAAAGAGGAAGATTGCCGGATAGTCGAATCTCGGATTCAGGAAGACCAGTGTGGTTTTCGTCCTGGTCGTGAAACTGTGGACCAACTCTATACTTTCGACAGGGTCCTTGAAGGTGCATGGGAGTTTGCCCAACCAGTCTACATGTGTTTTGGGGACTTGGAGAAGGCATTCGACCGTGTTCTTCGGGGAATACTGTGGGGAGTGCTCCGGGAATATGGGGTATCGGACCACCTAATTCAGGCGTTCGTTCCCTGTATGACCGGTGTCATTGTTTGGTTCGGATTCCCAGTAATAAGTTGGACCCATTTCCAGCGAGGGTTGGACTCCGCCAAGGTTGCCTTTTGTCACCGATTCTGTTCATTACTTTTATGGAAAGAATTTATAGGCACAGGCCATTGAGGGATTTTGGTTCGGTGGCCGCAGGATTAGGTCTCTGCTTTTTGTAGATGATGTGGTCCTGTTGGCTTCATTGAGCCGTGGCCTTCAACTCTCACTGAATCAGTTTGCAGCTGAGTGTAATGCGGCTGGGATGAGAATCAGCACCTCCAACTCCGAGTTCATGGTTCTCGCCCGTAAAAGGGTGCAGGGCCATCTCCGGGGCAGAGATGAGGTCCTGCCTCAAGTGGAAGAGTTTAAGTACCATCATTGTCTCGTTCGCGAGTGATGGAAGAATGGAACGCGAGATGGACAGGCGGATTGGTGCGGCGTCTGCAGTGGTGCTGACTCTGCACTGGTCTGTCGCAGTGAAGAGAAAGCTGAGCCGAAAGGCAAAGCTCTCAATTTACCGATTAATCTAGGTGCCTACCCTCACCTATGGTCATGAGCTTTGGGTAGTGATCGAAAGTACAAGATCGCGGGTACAAGCGGGCGAAATGAGTTTTCTCCACGGGGTGGCTGGGCTCTCCCTTATAGATAGGGTGAGAAGCACTGTCATCCAGGAGAGACTCGGAGTAGAACCGCTGCTCTTCCGCATTGAGAGGAGCCAGATGAGGTGGCTCGGGCATCTGGTTAGGATTCCACCCGGATGCTTCCCTGTGGAGGTGTTCAGGGCACGTCCGACCAGTAGGAGGCCTTGGGGAAAACCCAGAACACGTTGGACAGACTATGTCTCTCGGCTGGCCTGGGAATGCCTCGGCATCCGCCGGGAAGAGCTGGACAAAGTGGCCGGGGAGAGGGAAGCCTTGGATTCCCTGCTTAGGCTGCTGCCCCCACGACCCGACTTCGGATAAGCGGAAGAAAATGGATGGATGGATGGATCCAGATACCAATTTTATGAATATAGTAATTAATACTCGTATTGCGACTGTGTCTGTTTCTGTAAATTAATACCTTTTGTGGACTTTTAAAGATGTAATTACTTTCAAACAAAGCTATCTCAGTGAATGAATTGATTTCAGCCTATAACATTGACCTATTTTGTCTAACTATTTTGTATTTTGTAAACTTTGAAGAATGCAATGAAGAATGAAGAATGAATGAAGTCTACCAGTATACCCAAAACCTAAACTTCATTATCAAACAAGCATCATTCTCAGATTTTTAGACCCAGCCGAGAAGGAACATAAGCACCTACTAGTTCCCAGTTTTTAACTGATTTCCCAAAGTTTCTATTAAGTCTAGTAGTTAGTATAGATAAAATATTCTTATTGTGTGACTTTAACATTCATATGGACGTAAACAATGACAGCCTAGCCTCTTTATTCACTTCACTATTGAATGCAACTTGGTCTTTACATACTGGTAGATGAAACTGTGCCTACCAGATGAAAGACAGTGTTAATAAACTCAAAGATACTGTTGCCCCCCTCCTTAACTCACACTCCCTCATTAACTTAACAAACAATACTAAAATCAGTCAAACACAGATTTATGAGGTCGTAGACAGCACAACCTTCCTTCAACGAGAAACTTTCAATTATGTCGCCCCGTTAAAACTATCAGGAACCCAAAGAGATCTGCCCCATGGTACAATTCCCATACCTGGTAGCTGAAATGTAAAACATAAAAATGAGACAGGAAATGGCATTTCATCCACTCACAGAAAAATCATTTAGCCTGCAAAGAGCCTAAAAAACAGTTTACTACTCATCTTTAATTGAACAAAACAAAAATAACCACAAATTCGTCTTTTCCTTGTACTTGGTCCCACTCAGTATTTACAAAGCATGGCATCTCCTATCATTTTTCTGCCGATGACTGCCATGCCATCCTGACAAACCTTACGTCAAGCTCCGGTTGGCTAAAAAAAGCTCAATGAGGAGGAGACAGATGTTATCAGTAATCTTCTTAAGACTGGGGGAGATCAGACCTTTTTTGTAGTTGGAAGTGTTTTGATTGAATTGTCAGTTAGTCTTTAGAGCTAGTGTGTTTTGAGTGTGTGTATCATTCAAAGATAATTTCCTGTGTGACTGAACTCTGACCCAGTATGTGTAATCTTACACAAAGTAAATCAGGTGACTGCACACTTTTAGGAAGTGCACGAGGAAACAAGCCTGATAAAATGCATTATTGAAATGTCATATATATAGATGCACGTGTGTGCATTTGTGTGCTGACCTGCTATCAACATGATACCGTAGGGTGAGGCACGCTGTGGAGTCTTTGAGATGGACCCATTCAGACGCTATCTGACCCACACTGATGCTCCTGGGCTGTGATAAGCTCAACAGGAACCAACCTGAAAGTACATTTTTTGCATGTTATGAACAAAATAGAGTGAATGAACATTTGACTCGAATTTGATGGATTCTCACTCAATGAGCAGATATTTTATTTGGAACAGGGAGGAGGTGACATCAGAACATACAATAAGTTAGGAATTTGAGAGTGTGACGACTATTAATCATTTAGCACAATTTCAATTATCAATTAGCACATTTCCAAGTTGAGAGAGAGAGAGAGACCGGAGGGTGTGTTCCAACTATAGGGGGATCCCACTCCTCAGCCTTCCTGGGAAAGTCTACTCCAGGGTGCTGGAGAGAAAGGCACGACCGTTAGTCGAACCTCGGTTACTGGAGCTGCATGTGGTTTTCGGTTTTCGTCCCGGTCGCGGAACACTGGACCGGCTCCAAAACCCTTGCAAGGCTACTGGAGGGTATGTGGGAGTTTTCCCAACCGGTCTACATGTGCTCTGTAGACCTGGAAAAGGCATTCGACCGTGTCCCTCGTGGTGTCCTGTGTGGGGTGCTCCGGGAGTACGGGATTGGTGGCCCGCTACTACGTGCCATTCGGTCCTTGTACAATCGAAGCAGGAGCCTGGTTCACATTGCCAGCAGTCAGTCGAGCTTGTTTCCGGTGAATGTTGGCCTCCGCCAAGGCTGCCCTTTGTCACCGAATCTGTTCATAATCTTCATGGACAGAATTTCTAGGCGCAGTCAAGGTGTTGAGGGAGTCCAGCTTGGT
>QODF01000282.1:1834007-1957264 GCA_024372805.1 Oostethus manadensis | reverse complement strand
CCTCCCTGGTGAGGTGTTTCGGGCATGCCCAGTCGGGAGAAGGCCCCCGGGAAGACCTAGGACACGCTGGAGGGACTATGTCTCACAGCTGGCCTGGGAACGCCTTGGTGTCCTCCCGATGGAGCTGGAAGAGGTCGCTGGGGACCGGGAAGTCTGGACTTCCCTACTGAAGCTGCTGCCCCCGCGACCCAGACCCGGATAAGCGGAGGAAAATGGATGGATGGATGGATTTCCAAGTTTAGCTACCTGCGCTAGCAGTGTTTCTTCTGACAAAAATGAACATTTTGTCAATCAGTGTGTTGGAATGGGAAGCAGTTTGCATGATCGTCCCATGCTTGTTCAGGTTTTCTCCGGGTACTGGCGTCCTCACACATTCAAAAAACATGCAGGCGACCTTGAGTGCCTTGAAAGGCGCCTAACAAATAAAATGTATTATTATTAATATTATGTTAGGCTTGTTGTGTCGTCTAAATCAGGGTGTCTAAAGTGCGGCACACGGACCTTTTCAGATAAAGTCAAGATATGAAGAAAAGTTATATTCTGTTGATAAAAAAGTTGCAATTTTAGGGGAATACACTTGCAATATTATGAGGAAAAATATTATTCATTCAGTTAGCGGGGTTGAAATAAAGAAAAAATATGTTATTTTTTAAAAGTCGTAAAATTATGACAAACTAACAAAATTAAATATAGTTTTCATTTTTGGATAACTGGGTAATGTAATGTAAGGATAATATGAGGAATAAGAATGAGAGTATTGACACAACATTGGAATGTCAAATCAAAAAAATTAAAAATAAAAAAAATAACACAAAGAAAAAAGACAAAAACACCCAAATGAAAATTAAACTGTCTGTTTTAGCAAAAAATGCAAACAAAAAAAAAAAGTAATTTATTTTAAAAATGATAATCGCAATATTTCTAAATTTTAAATAGTGTAACTTTTGTTATTATCTGAATATTGAAAAAAAAAAACTTTCAGAGAAATAACTGCTCTCAACTTCACATGGCGTCATATACAATTGTGTGCGGAATACACTGTTTACATTTCATGAGGTGTATTGCTTTGTTAAAGTTTGGTCAAAGTTCATGTTTTGGTTGTGGCAAAATACTTTCGGTGCACAATGAGATGTAAATTCCATTATTTGTCTTTGTCAAAATTTTTCATGTCACAAAATGACAATGCAAAAACGAGCTGACATCAGTGGGCTTTTACATAAAAGGCACCATGAAAGTATTCCCCACCGTTTCTTCTGTTTATTCAATATTTTTGCAGTATATTTTCACATGACTATGGTTTCAAATCACTTTAGTCTGGGTCTGTGCGACCCTCGAAAATAACTATACTGTCGCTGGTACGCATGTGAATACTGTCATTCACTGGTAACTAGGGGTGCAACGATTCGTTTTGACAAAAGTTTAATTCGTATCACAATTCGTAGTGGCCGATTTGATCCCAGGACGATATTGGTTCATTTAGAACAATACGAATACGATCCAAAACAATTCAGTAACTTTAAATCGATTCAGTAACTTTTTTGCCAAAAATGCAAGCAGTCTGAAATAAATTGCTGGATATTGGATGGTAAGGGTTCAGTTTCCTAAATTTTCTTTGCTTTTTGTAAGAGAATCAGTCAGACATTAGTTATGGATATAAACAAAAAGATAAAAAGATGCATTCACGTTTTATTTGAATAAAGTGCAACCAACACTTTAGGTTGAATTAAGAATAAATTTGAACAGGTTGGATGATTAATTCTGTATCTATATTCTGATAAAACATGACTAACTTTTATTTGATACTTTGTTCAATTCCCTAACCAAGTATTAAATAATTATTTCGCGCCACCAGATTAGAATGAAATTTCATGTGCAGATAAATATTAAAGTGAATGAATATCCTACATACTGTAACATTTGCAGAAACGCTATTACAGCTACGAGGAGGTGTTTGATTAACACGCTTATCATTGCAAGCTTATCATTGTCGACGAGCCCCCCATTTAACTAAAAGACAAACATGCTCAAACTTAATGCTTGCTACATACCTTTTATTTTGTCCTGACACACCAATACATGAGTTTCAAAGGTGTGAAGTTGGACTTAACTATGGATGTGGTCCAACACATTTATACCAATGAAAATACACCCCTATTCTATAAAAATTGCGTATTTTAGGACGTCTACACAAACTTTTTCTAACAGAGTGTGCGGACATTTTTTAATGTCTTTTTCATTAAAAANGGCCGCACGGTGGCTGAGTGGTTAGCACATTGGCCACACAGTCAGGAGATCTGGAAGACCTGGGTTCAAATCTCCGTTGGGCATCTCTGTGTGGAGTTTGCATGTTCTCCCCGTGCGTGTGTGGGTTTTCTCCGGGTACTCCGGTTTCCTCCCACATTCCAAAAACATGCATGGTAGGTTAATTGGCGACTCTAAATTGTCCATAGGTATGAATGTGAGTGTGAATGTTTGTTTGTCTATATGTGCCCTGTGATTGACTGGCGACCAGTCCAGGGTGTACCCCGCCTCATGCCCAAACTCTGCTGGGATAGGCTCCAGCATCCCCGCGACCCTAATGAGGATAAGCGGTATAGAAAATGAATAAATGTTGTCTGGAATGTCAATTTGGAAAACACAGATCGATGTAGTTAGATCATAGGAATACAAATCGATTCATCCATTTAGTGAATGAATCGTTACACCCCTTCTGGTAACTCTTTCAGAAGAATCACTCGCTTGCATCTTGCTAGCACCATCAAACACACATGCGCATGTCAGTTTATCAGCGGGCAAAATTATCGGGTTTGTTTTGACTTACTGTGTGGTTAATTGATTTATTGTCATGACAGGCCTATGTATATATGCGTTCTGTAATTAACTGGTGACCGTTCCAGTGTGTACAATACCTATCGTTCCAAAGTCAGCTGAGATAGGCACAAGCTGACCCCATCCCTAATGAGGACAAGCGGTATGGAAAACAGATGTTTGCTGGGATATAGTGTATTGGCGCTACCCTTTGGTGTCGTTTGGTTCACAGGTAGACCCTGGAAGCCCCCATTGGCCAGCACCCAGTCATGTCCATTTTCTGTGGGCACATTGAGCCAATTGCAAGGTCCAGAGTCAAAGTCACAGCTTGCTGAGGGAGAGCAGGCCCCGTTCCTTATAGAGAAATCATCGATTTGTACTGTGGAATTCATGCCTGGCTCATGTAGTGCCCTGAACACCACCTGGAATAGGGAGGGGGCACATGGAGGACACATGAATGACTGAAATGCACAGTATGGACTTGGACTTGAATGTCTTACTTTGAACTTTGTTGGCCAGAACACTGTGACCTCCGCCACCTCCCAATCTGCAGAGGGTGCTCCGGAACGTTGCCAAAGGGCGTCACCCACTTCCTCTCTCCGCACGTGCAGAGATAGCATGTTGGCTGAACCTGCCGGCAGCCGGTACCTACAATAAATAAAGAAACATGCACAAACATTTAGCTATAATAGCTGTTGAAATGTGCGCCAAAGTTCGCTTCTGGACTCACCAGAAGCGAACACACATCTCTGTAGGTGAGCTGAAGTCAGGTGACAGCAGCTGCGCGGCTTCCTGTTGTGTGGAATTTGACATGATGACAGTCATGTAGTAACCTGTAGGAAAGACAGATTGAAGTGAACACACGTTAATACACTCCTGATCAAATAGACCATTTAAAAAATGACAAGAAAAACTGGGAGTGAGACAAAAGCAATGAGCCATTTTTTGCAGACATCAATTAAAGGGCACCTATTATATTCATTTTTGGGCCTCTGTATTGAGTTCTCCACTATAGAGCAGCTACACATGGTAACACGCACAGAAAGCTTTCTAGATTTTACAGACTTTGGTACTTTTTCTGCAGTGTTTTGGGGGTTTCTGCCTCCCACCCAAACGGTCTGTGTAATTTCATCCAGGTACGCCTCCTGCCGAGCCCACTCTGCTGAAATTAGTCATACTCCCAAGCACTCCCGAGGACTTACGGACATCTGCCAAACTCTACTTCCTTAGCGGTACAGGAATTCATAGTAAACAGCAATTTATCTTTTTAAAATGTTCGCTTTTAACAGCTATTAGCAGCTCTGGACATCGGTAAGTTGGTAATTACCTGCATGCATGCAGGTAACACTCCCTCCGCTCCCTGTATGCACACTCTATAATGCTACACAGGCAACCACTTTCGTCCAATTACAAAATAAACACATTTAGGACACTGATAAATTGTTACTTACAGCTTGCTCCTCTGATTCTTCAACATGACCAAGCGAAGTTGGAAAGGTGTCAGACTTTAGCAAAGGTTTGGAAGATATCCCAGCTTTGTATTGGCCCAGGTTCCCAAAACAGTCCCGTATGAAGTACAGTTGACAGTTATTTTTTTTCTTGCTGGCTGGGAATTAGCAACTACAACCACTCCTGCCTGATGCTTGTCTCTTCAGGAACGCTAAGAAAAAATAGCTTTCCCTTACACCAGAACAAACATTTCCTGGCAACTATTGCTCAACGTGCTAACACTGTGAAATTCTCTGCAACAGAACAAAGCAGAGTAGGGGGAAGGCAGGCCTACAGCATGTACTTGGCATGCCCGTATAAGGAAGCATGGGTTTTGTGACATGGAATTTGGTGAAATATGAAATGGCATACCCATGGTGATATGGGTACCCCACTTTGGGAACCTAGGTGTTGGAGCTATTTATACTTCTTTGATAAGCTCAATGACTTGTCTTGGGCTGTCCCACCTAACGGGAGATTCCTGGAGTTCCCTCAGGACCTTAGCTACAATGGATGTTATGTTTCCATACTTGTTTCTCAGTACTCTGAGTATCTCCTTGTCAGTACAGTAAGGCATTAGCCAAAGGTCTTTTATTATCTTTTCACCTATGCTTTCAGTTATCTGAGCTTTCATAACGTCATGTGGGCTTTGCAGTGACTCCCAGCCTTTCTTCAATCTGTAATAGTCACAGTTGCAACCACTGAAGACGGGTAAATGAGTTGCTTTAATCTTGATTGACTGGGCTGGAACTGGTGTGGTTGCACCGCCATGATCGGGATTTATCATGCTTTAGGCCACTGTTATCCATCCATCCATTTTCGTCCGCTTATCCGGGTCCGGGTCGCGGGGGTAGCAGCTTCAGTAGGGAAGTCCAGGCTTCCCGGTCCCCGGGGACCTCTTCAAGCTCCACCGGGAGGACACCAAGGAGTTCCCAGGCCAGCTGTGAGACATAGTCCTTCCAGCGTGTCCTAGGTCTTCCCCGGGGCCTTCTCCCGACTGGGCTTGCCCCGAAACACCTCACCATGGAGGCCCCCGGGAGACATCCGGACTAGATGCCTGAGCCACCTCAACAGGCTCCTCTATATGTGAAGGAGCAGCGACTCTACTCTGAGCTCCTCCCGGATGGCCGAGCTCCTCACCCTAGCTCTTAGGGTGAGTCCAGCCACCCTACGAAGGAAACTCATTTCCGCCACTTGTATCCGCGATCTCTTTCTATCGGTCATGACCCATAACCCATGACCATAAGTGTGGGTGGGAACGTAGCTCAATCGGTAAACAGAGAACTTTGCCATCCGGCTCAGCTCTCCCTTCACCACGACGGTCCGGTACAGCAACCGCATTACTGCGGATGCTGCACCGATCCGTCTGTCGATCTCACACTCCAACCTTCCCTCACTCGTGAACAAGAACCCGAGATACTTGAACCTCCACTTGAGGCAAGACCTCACTCCCAACCCGGAGGGTATAGTCCACCCGTTTCCGGCAGAGAACCATGGCCTTGGATTTGGAGGTGCTTAGTCTTATCCCAGACGCTTCACACTCAGCTGCAAACCGCTCCAGTAAACGCTGAAGGTTGCAGCCTGATGAGGCCATAAGGACCACATCGTCTGCAAATAGCAGAGTCGAGATCCTAAGGTCGCCAAGCTGGACTCCCTCAACGCCTTGATTGCGCCTAGAAATTCTGTCCATGAAGATTATAACCAGAATCAGTGACAAAGGGCAACCTTGGCGGAGGCCAACGTTCACCGGAAACAAGCTCGACTGACTGCTGGTAATGCAAACCAGGCGGTGGTCGAGGGCGGGTGTCCGGGCGACCTGGTCTTTGGCGGCCAAATCTGGTTCTTGGGACATGGAATGTCACTTCTCTGGTGGGGAAGGAGCCCGAGCTTGTGGAAGAGGCGGAGACATTCCGACTAGATATGGTCGGACTCACCTCAACCCACAGTTTGGGCTCTGGAACCAAATTCCTTGAGAGGGGCTGGACCTTGTTCTACTCTAGAGTTGCTGCAGGGGAGAGGCGGCAAGCTGGTGTGGGCTTATTATTATCCCCCCGGCTTGGTGCCTCTGTGCTGGAGTCATCCCCAGTGAACGAGAAGGTTATTTCCCTACGCCTTAGGGCTGGGGAAAGGGTCCTGACTGTGGTTTGTGTGTACGCGCCGACCGGCAGTTCAGAGTACCCAGCCTTCTTGGAGTCTATCAGAGGGGTTCTGGAGAGCACCCCAGCTGGTGACTCCATAGTTCTACTGGGAGACTTCAACGCCCATGTGGGCAATGACAGTGTGACTTGGAGGGGCGTGGTTGGGAGGAACGGCCTCCCTGACCTGAACCCGTGCGGTGTGTTGTTGCTGGACTTCTGTGCGAATTACAGTTTGTCCATAACGAACACCATGTTCGAACATAAGGATGTCCATAAGTGCACTTGGCACCAGGACACCCTAGGTCGCAGGTCTATGATCGACTTTGTGGTCGTATCATCAGACCTGCGTCCGCATGTTCTGGACACGCGGGTGAAGAGAGGGGCTGAGCTGTCAACTGACCACCACCTGGTGATGAGTTGGATTAGATGGCGGGGAAGGATGCCGGACAGACCTGGCAGACCCAAACGCGTAGTGAGGGTGTGCTGGGAACGTCTGGCAGAATCTCCCGTTCGTCGAGTCTTCAACTCTCATCTCCGGCAGAGCTTCGCCTGCATTTCGAGGGAGGACCGGGATATTGAGTCCGAATGGGCCGTATTCCGTGCCTCTATTGCTGAGGCAGCCAGTTGTGGTTGCGGCCGCAAGGTGGTCGGTGCCAGTCGTGGTGGCAAGCCCCGAACCCGATGGTGGACACCGGGGGTTAGGGCTGCCGTCAAGCTGAAAAAGGAGTCCTATCGAGCATGGATGGCTTGCGGGACTCCCGAAGCAGCTGACAGGTACCGGCAGGCCAAGCGGCACGCGGGCTCGGCGGTGGTCGAGGCAAAAACTCGGGTGTGGGAGGAGTTCGGTGAGGCTATGGAGCACGACTTTTGGTCGGCCTCAAAGAGGTTCTGGCAAACCGTCCGACACCTCAGAAAGGGGAAGCAGCCCCCAGTTCACACTGTTTACAGTGCGGACGGGGTCTTCCGGACCTCGACTGTGGATATAGTTGGTCGGTGGAAGGAATACTTTGAGGCCCTTCTCAATCCCACTGACATACCTTCCGTAGAGGAAGCAGAGTCTGAGGATACGTACGTGGACAGTTCTATTACCGTGGCTGAGGTAATTGGGGTAGTTAAATCACTTCCCTGGGGCAAGGCTCCGGGGGTAGACGAGTTCCGCCCTGAATTCCTCAAGGCTCTGGATGTTGGGGGACTGTGTTGGTTTACACGCCTCTACAACATTGCATGGAAGTCGGGAACAGTACCTCTGGACTGGCAGAACGGGGTGGTGGCCCCCATTTTCAAAAAGGGTGACCGGATGGTGTGTTCCAACTACAGGGGGATCACACTCCTCAGTCTCCCTGGGAAAGACTACTCCAGGGTGCTGGAGAGAAGGGTATAACCGTTAGTCGAATCTCGGTTACAGGAGCTGCAATGTGGTTTTCGTCCCGGTCGCGGAACACTGGACCAGCTCTACACCCTTGCAAGGGTACTGGAGGGTATGTGGGAGTTTGCCCAACCGGTCTACATGTGCTTTGTGGACTTGGAAAAGGCATTTGACCGTGTCCCTTGTGGTGTCCTGTGGGGGGTGCTCCGGGAGTACGGGATTGGTGGCCTGCTATTTGAGGCACTGTTCTGAGGTCTGTGTCAGAAAGACAATGTCATGTGACTGTTCCATTTTGCGTGCCATAGATGCCCCCAATTGTTTTTAAACAATTTTTGATTTTATTAAATGTAAATTATATCCAACCTAAATATATACTTAATAAGTAAAATAGTAATTCTTTGTGTCTTTGCCTGATTGGCTGTTGATTCATCACCCTACATTCATACAACTAATACTATAAACCGAAACAAATCACAAACAGTTATAAGACTAAAAGACACACAAAAATAGCAATTCCACTCCAACATAAAAATGTTTTGATTAAATGTGATATTCTAACCGGTTATAATACAGGACAACATTGATTTATATAATATTGGTCTAAACAAAGCATTTAAGTCATCAAGATATATTGAGAAATTATTATCTTTTTCAAAGGCAAAATTAAAAACAAACCAAGAATCAACCAAGAACCAATCAAGAATATACATATTTGGGCGGGTTATTCAGTTTTTTTCGCTGATATTATTTCTCTCTCTTATGGTATTCATTACAATTTTATATACGATTGCTAATTGTGTAAAGTAGGTGATGGCAGACAGCTAATAGCTACTTTTCTTACTGCGGAGTTTGCCAAAGTGCGCTACTGTTTGAATGTGATATTTTACAATTGGCTAACAGATGTCGCTGTGGAGAGATGTTTTGAACATTCCAAAAAATCGATTCTTTTTCTGTATTAATTGTTTCAAATAATTTGATCGTTTCAATGTTCCATTTTTGCCATCCCTACTACATGTTACCAATTATTTACTCTGTACAACCACCTAGCATTGTATATCGCATGTATGTCACATAGGCATCAAACAAGTCAATTTACATTTGTTTAAGGGGTTTGAAAGACATGCATTTTTATCATTATAATTGTCATACTCTTTGATGAATACACATACAGTACATTTTTAACAATATAGTCTCAAAAAGCCAAATTCGATGGACATATTACTTGGTTGTTGCCATTCACTGCAATATGCTGTGCTAGCAAGTCTTCCCAAACATTTTGACCACAAGCCATGGGGTCTCCACAACCATTTGTCATGCCTAAACCGATGGATTAATTTGGTCATGTACTTGCAAATTATTTTATTTCCACTCTTTATGCTTTACTGATTCCACTCACCATTCTCTGTTCCATATGTGTGATCCAAGTTGTTTTTTGTGCCGCTTCTGCGTCCCCATTGTCCTGCATGGCTGACATCCCTCTCAAAGCCACACCAGCTGGACTCAAAGCCACATACTGTGCCTGACATAATTTGGAACAACAAACAAAACTGTGGCAAACTGCTTCTATTGCTCTCTAGTTGCTTTAGAAGTTCAACTTATCCCTGCATAGCGTTGCACATCAATAGAATTCTTGTGCCAAGCAGTTCACATACTGTGTTTACTGCAGGCCCCACTGCTCACTGTGATGTCATCGAGTGCAATAAATCCCTCGCTGTTGCTGTTTCTGTGGCCAGTGAATATCACCTATGGAAAGAAATGCATTGATTTTTCAGTGGTGGTTGTATTTTTAATAGGCTACACAATTAGAATATCATAAATGTAATAGTCATATTGGTCTATAATGTTACATTATTGACAGTTAAATTCATAAAATCTACCTGTCTAATTTCAGCCGTTAAGTCGATGGTGACTTGTGCGTTCATCCATTCTGGATTCTGGGTCCCTTTCCGTGTCCAGATCAGAATCTTTGAAAAATTCTATTGACAAAAATCCCCAAATACAAGTGATCCTCGAGTTTTGTTCCTAGTCTGTGATCAAGGCAAGTCAAGGTTGGGTCTATGTTATGCATCTGATACAGCATTAAATCCTAAATCAATCATACTGTACTCTACACATGAAGAACATACAATACAGTAATAAAACATTAAATACAAGAATTAAACTAAACAAACAAAAAATTGTAGCAAGCCGGCAGTTATGTGTACTGTAGTGTTAAAGTATCTTGTGTTTTGGTGTGTTTGAGGCCAGCAGTAGCCTGTTTTTTTAAAGCAATAAAGACACTGTTGATTGATCACCCCGTAGTCATCCTTACAATTTTCGGGTAGACTTTACAATACTATCCTTATCGTTAATGATGGTTTCAACAGTGTAGCCAGTATTGAGCACACTGATCTTTAGGTATTTCTTGAGCGAGTCTTATGTTTACAGACCAAATTAAGTTTTTAATTAATTTAGAAGATAGAAAGTTGGTCACAGGTGACTTACTGCCTCAACCAGCAGATCAATGGCTGACACTGAAGGCCCCATCATGTAATACCAGAATCCAACACAGATTTGTGATGTCCCATTGTTGACTGGAAGAGAGATGCTTGCTCTTTCCTCATCCCTGAATCCAGATCCATTGATAAGTAAATAAAAACCTTTGGAACCACAGACCAGACCTTGATTAATCCCAGATTACTCAACTCAGCCTCACTCAGAACCTAGCTGTATCTACCTTGGTTATTGTCTATTGTGTGATCATAAATAGGTCCGCCCCAAGGCTCGTCCACTTGAAGTCCTTTTCTGAGGGTCCAGTTAAAATCGTCATCGACCTCCTGGACCCATTTGCACAGATCTTTTAAAAAAAAGACATGTTTACATTCAGTAGGCACTGCAGAATTATGAAGATTTGTAATTGATGAAGACCTTGTTCAAATGTGCAGTGCTCTCCAGAGTCTGGAGTAGCGGTGGTGGTAGTGGCAGGATTTGGGGTGGTTGCCGTGACTGTATCGCGACAAGACTTGTTTGCTATAATGTGAACATCATCGAGGGAAAAACTTGACTCCTCCAAGGGTGGACTGCTGGCTTGCAGGATAATCTGTTGTGGAGGGCGACAGTTTACTCAAGTGACCAACTAACCATAACCCTTTACATTACAGCACTTGTTCACATTCATACGCTGCCTGTGTTTGTTGCAAACTTTGCTACCTGTTCACATGTCCTTGCTACCCTCTCTGTAGTGGGTACCAATGCAAAAACTAAAACATTCATTATCTTTGTAGTGTGAGTAAGTAGTCAGCAAACATCTAGGCCCTGTTCGAGGAAGTTTTTTCTTGCCGCCTTCCTAATTGCTTGCTCATGTGGTCATCAGTTGTTTTTCTTTTAACATATTAGGAGTGTGGTTCTAGTCCTGGTCAATGTGTAAAGTGTCTTTAGATGTGTTCTGTATTGGCACTATGTAAATAACATTGATTTAACTTGACTTGCTAACCTGTGTCTTCTCTCTCACTCGTCGCTATGAAGTAGGTATAGCCTACTCCCACTTGCAGAGCTGCAAATACCAAATACCACATATTATCTTCGTTCCTTATCTTATCTTAATCAGCAATAGTTCTATCTAAACAGACTAGGCCATCCCATATGGTCTTTTTGAGATTTCTTCCACAGAGAGAGTTTTTTCCTTGCCTCTGTCGCCAAGAGCTTGTTCATGTTGGGTTCAGTGTTCTTTAATGTATAAAGAGCATGGTTGTAGACCTACTCCATGTGTGAAGTGCCTTGATATAACTACCTGGTGTGGCCCGGATGCACTGTAGTCAACCTTGCATTCAATCCAGGTGTCATTGAGATATCCATTCATGCTCCAAATTGGACGCAGTCCAGAGGTCTCGTTGACAAATACCGTCAATGTAACGCCTGAAGGTTCTGAAATCAACAAATTCATCATGAAAATGGCTCATTTAAGTGGTTCTGTCACATGTCGGTCTTACTCTCTGATGACCAGCCTTCAGCAAAGTGCCAGAACTTTAAACAAGCTTCATCCACAGCCTTCATGATCTCACTCTCCAGGTGAGCTATTTTTTGTCTGTCTGACCTTGACGTGCTGTAGAAGACAAAGTGGCCTCAAGCCAGAAGTAGAACAACAATGTTCATTTAAAAATGTTTTTTGATCCCAATTTATGTCTACAAATACAAAATACATTAACCATGTTACCAAACGAGGACTTGGTAGAGTGGTCCTTATCAGGGACAAGAATGCTTCCAGTGCTCCCAGAAAGCCAGTCCCAGTCTACCCCAGACTCTCCTGGACGGTTGTTCACCCAACCACATAAATCCATTTCAAAATCACAAAAACCTAAAGAATACACACCATTATAAAAATCCATTCATCCATGTATACATTTTCTATGCCACTTATTCTAATTAGGTTAATGAGGATGTTATCGCAGTTTAAAGTTTGCTCTAACCTTCTGAAGGACACGCTCCATTAAGAACAGTCAGGTCATCAATAGCGATATCTCTCCTCTGAGCATCCCCTGTCACTGCTTCAAATATAACCTGTAGTAGTATAATGAAACGTGAGACGCAGTCTTTCAGTGTTTACCATCCGACATACCATGGCGAGCAGGCATGAGCTGCCTCTGCTACCTGATATGAGGTGTTGGGGTTAAAGAGCGACACTCTTCCATGCCTCCACCGACTCCCCTGATTTCCACTTCTGCTCCACAGCTTTTCAAGGGCATCAGAGGTCTGAAGGTATATGTTGAGTTCACCCACATCTCTCCCTTCCATGTAGAACCAGAACATTAAGCATTCCCCATGAGGAGGGGTGGACTCCATCAGTGCAGTCACTATTTCACTTCTGGACCCAGGCGGTTTTTGCCACAACTGGGCACTTAGGTAGTAACCTACACAAGAGGTGAAATTACTGCTTATAATACCAGAACATTTAGAAAACACAACAACAAAGCAACAATGTTCCAACCATGCTCTGTTTCCAAGGTGTGATCTGTGTGTGGGCCTGAGGAGTTGGCAGGTTGAGACACCCCTGTTGTTCTCTTCCAGCTGAAGTCTGAAGATAGAATGGGCTGGAGACCACAGAGGGACCCCTGAAAGGTACACTCACGCTCTGCTGGACAGGATCCATTTTCTCTGTTGTACACAACAATGTCATCTATGGAAATGGTGCCTTGCTCGCCACCCACCACAGCTTCTATGATGAACTAAAGGCCAACAAAAAGACCAAAATGGCATTGGATGTGTGTTGTGAGGTGTGTCTTAGACCTACATTTCTGTATACTAAATATGAGCTACTCAACATTGTTGTAGCCCAGGACTCTTTCTTGAGTACCCAGCTATATCTAATTAGATAAATTATCATTCCAGTTATTATTATAGATTCTGTAAGCACATCAACCTGTATTGGTTTTTCACTGGAGAATGTAAGATCAGCAAATCGCCATTTGTTTCCCTGAGTGCCACTTCTCATCCACACAATTGTTTCAGCTTCACCAGCACGCCTTACAATGAACCTCAATGAACCTGATAAAAAACACATTATTAAATGTCGTTATAGCCCATTTGTTTTTTAGCAGAAAGTGTTCCTACACTGGAATAGACTGGAATTGGAAACAGTGTTAAGGCTGTGCTAATTTTTGACAGTTGACAATTGACAATTTTTACCAATGCTGTTGCCATACATATGGTAGTGGAAGCTAACACAAATGACTTGACCCACAGCGAAGCCAACAAGTCTTGCTGCAGATGAGGTGTTGAGCCCACTTTTGCTTGATATGAGCATGTAGTAGCCTTTGGGAGACAGAAGAAAACATACTACTTATTTACAATATATATATCTATAAAGTAAAACTCTTAATCTACTGTTTGATTAAGCCTGTGACCAATACAAACCATTGCCCACGGGATAGTGTCCAAATCCTCCTTTTTGCCGCTTCCAAAGGATGCTGGCAGTGTAGTCGTGGTACCAGGAACAGGTGCCCTCCTCAAAATCGCAGGAGAGCTGTTGTGGGCTTGCAGGGATGTCTCCCTCTGCACAGTTCTCAAAGCTGATATCATCCAACATCACGTCGATGTGATGCCATAATTGACAGCTGAATAAAAACTGGAGCTGCAAGAGACATGTATCTTACAAACAAATCACTTGAAAGCAATGAGGAGCTTTACTTTACTTTATTGAAGCAACAAAAGCGCAGTTGTAGGGTAATGGTTTTTCCGTTATCTGATTTTTACCAGCATTACTCAAAATGCTCCAATTAACGGTTAATTATTTTAATTAACCATGAAGTCTGCTATAGTCACTGGGTACACGGTCTTTACAGGCTCTTTAGTTAGGTGTAAAACCATTGACAATAACTGCTGTGGCTGGAGGTAACATCCTGGTCACTGGAAAAAGTAAGTCCATTTGTTGATTGGTATTTGTCAACCAGTACATCATGCATATTACTGCCACCTAAAGGTCTGGAGGGGAACATTATTGACACCACTTCCACCTCTTACGTTTAGTGTAGTTTTGTGTGGGTATTTAACCAACCTTGTACCCTCCGGGACGATTCCCGACAACAGTTTGGGCATTCTTCCATCCATTTGTCAAGCCCGAGGGAGTTTTCAGCAGTTCAATGGCCATTGCTGTCCCTCTAACCATAATTACATGAATGGATGAGAATGATGTTAGGGGCTTTTCTTCATGAATATGGTACCAGAAGCTGAAAGAGCAATTGTTGAGAAGGACAACTGAGAAAGTCTAACCGACTGGCTTAATCAGCAGTTGTAATGCAAGTCGCAGCAGTACCTAAGCTGACATCCCACACCAGTTGTTATGTCAACAGAATATTCCAAAACCGCCATGGACAGGAGACTACAGTCTTGCTTTCCATCAATATGCATGACATGTCCTGTTCACAGCAAACAAGAATATGTCATACAAAAGTGACAACAGTCCAAATATTTGTAAATAAGTCACTACATCTCATAGTGAACAATTTGTGTGGCAAAATTTAGTGTTATTTAGGAATTCATATTTTGCTTCAATGAACTGAAATGCTTGACTTAGGCAAGACACAGGTATGTTATTGTTATCTTATTATTCCATCCGTCCATTTTCTATGGATCTATATCCTCATTAGGGTCCCGGGTATGCTGGAGCCTGTCCCAGCTGACTTTGGCCGAGAGGCGTGTACACCCTGGACTGGTCGCCGGTCAATCTTATTATTAACTATTTATTTTTATTCATTATTTTGACATTAATGGCTGTGTGTTGATTAATTTTCAATAATTCGTTAATCCATACCACAATACAAACTGGACACTGACTACTCTAAAGTACACTCCTGATCAAAATGTTAAGACGAGTCGAGCTTCAAGTAGAGCTTCAAGATGCAAAAAAGGAGTAATGGGGGTGAGACAAAAAAATGTATAAGCAATTTAGTGCAAACAACCATAAAAGTGAAACAGGCTGTTCATCAGTTCATCAGTAGTTTGAAACCATTGCTAAAAAAATTAAATTAGAAATAAAATGTACAAAAAAGCACTCTGTAATGAGTAGCTACGCCATTCTTGTGAATCACATTAAAAATTGGTGTTTTGGTCATGTTTGATGCCAGTGTTTCCAGGAGGCTAGAGTGAATGTTGCTCCAGGTGGTGAAGATGGCTTCCTGGAGAACATCCACTATCTGCAACTGATTGCATTTTTCTAAACTTCCCTCGCCATCCATCTATCTATCTATCTGTCTATGAGGAATGCCTCCTGCAACAATTCTATGTAACCAGTTGCCATTTGACGCACATACACAATGTGAAGCTCCATTGTCCACTGACAAAAAAATGTTATTCTTACCACAGAATAACATTTTCTTTACCATTCAATGTCCCATGTTTGGTGCTCTCATGCAAATTTCAAACGTGCAATTTTATGAAGACCTTTTTTTCTTAAAACCCTTCTCTCACGGATGCCATCTGATGTTATTAGACTGCACTCAACACCAGTAACAATATTCATTTAGTCTGAGGATCTCGATGGACATGTGACATTTTGTTTTGGTCTACGATTTGACTTTTTTGGTCAATAACCCTCAGGATCTTTCAATAAGTTTCAAATGACTGTCTTACTGGGTCCAACCTCAGAGGGAATGGGACGCTGTGAGAGGCCTTGCTTATGCAATCAATCTGAGAAAGAGAGAAAGCTTTTTTGCCTTTGTCATCAAGGGATCATCACAGTGTAAATACAAAAAATTACATTTAATCCACAATTCTCGCCAAGATATTGTTGTTTAAAGACAGTTTTTAAAACCTTTGATCAGCTGCTCAATAGCCTATTTCACTGTAATGCATGTTGATAATAAATTGCTTACTCAACACGTTTTTTGTCTCACTCCCATTTATTCTTTTTTGATTTTGAAGCTCTACTTAGAACCTCCTTTAGATCCAACAATGCACAATTTACATTTATACAGTTGTTCAACTGGTCTTTAAATTTTGATCAGGAGTGTATATCCAAGTTTACATCCTATAGTGAAGTCCCTTGAGCAGGTAGTCTGTAATCAAAATGTTTGCTGATAGGTGGAGATGCTGTAGAAGTAATACATGAAAGATGCCCCTATACCAGTTGATTGTCATGTTTACCCCATGGGCTTCCTGTGGTATGGTCCTGCCCGGGTAACAAGGTGATGTTTGCCCACTGCCGCCTCCAAGTGTAGTCTGTGCTGCTCGTGCTGTTCCAACCACAGGAGTCATGCTCAAAATCACAAGAACCTTAAAAGGCAAAACACACGCAGCAGGCCTCCTAGCTGAGCACAATCAAATGAAGAACTGCAGCCTTACCACTAAAACCTTGGTCACCTCCGACATGGCTGTCTTCTTTGAAATCGCATACCATTCGAGGAGGATAACATTTTCCAGTCGTCGACACGGTGACAAAATATACTGCAAAGCATTTTTGGAATTACACAGACATAACAAAAAGGGTGTATGACCATTGCTGTTTTTAAAGATCCTCTATATTACAGGAGCACTCTGCTCTTTTTAAAAGATTTACAGTAACAGTAAGATCACCTTTACTGTATGTCAAGACAGGAGCGCTCAACTCTTTTTAAGGATGTATTGCAAAAAAGCTCATCAGCAATAGCGTATGTGACAAAAGTGTGCTGTTGGTTTTTCAGAACTTACTGCAAAAAAATTTGTCAATGATTCTGTTTGTCAAGACAGAAGCCCTCTACTGCTGGGTGCTCTGTTGTTTTTAAAAACCTACTGCAGAAACGCTTTTCAAAGATCCTCTATTAGCAAGATGCCCACAGTGCCCAGAACCTCCAAGCACTAAAAGCTACAACCCAAAGGAGACCATCAAAACATTGGCGGATTTTTTGACCTGATGCCAACAAAGATTCAGAGTGGCGCCAGTTCGATGTTGATTTGACCCTTGAAGGACTAGACATGGTAAATGTGGACCAGAGGATGAGAACAGTAAGAAGCTTCATAATGAACATCGTCTCAGACAAGTTTGGACAAGAACACCCTGCCACAGAGATTTACTGCAGCACTGATTCCAAACCGGTGCAAGGCAAAAATCAACCAACTCATACACGAAACACAAACACTTAGGAGTCTGAAAAAGTGGGTGAGCAAGACAGGGTGGCCCTTGCAGAACTTAGAGGTGTAGTACGGGAAAGGCTAGCTCCTCTTTGACTGGCTGAGTGGCACAGAAAGAGGGTAAAGGAGAGGGTCCGCAAGCGCGTCCGACATTTGCTTCACAAGAGAGCTGCACTCTCTTGTGCCTTCATTGCCAATCCATTTGGGTTCACTAAGAAATTGTTGTGAGAATAATGCAGTGGTCAACTCACATGTCCGGAGGAGTACTCCAGTAACACCAATAGTGACAGCATGACTGTGTCCTCTGGGAGCATTGGAGTGGCATTGTGTACAGCATTTATGGACGATTTGACTATATCTACAGCATCAGTCCCTGGTTGCGTATGACTTCTCCAAGTGCCTGAGCAACAATGAGCTTTAAGCCTGCGAAGTCCAAATCCTTCGCCTTGAGGTAAGGAAAAGTAACTGACCGGTTTCTCTTCTCCCTGGGAGGCACTGAAATTCCATCAGTATCAAAAACCAGCAAAACCTGAAAAGAGCCTAGGCAAAGTCTTCACTAGCAACTTAAAGGACTTCACTGCACGTCAAGGTACCAATGATGATCTCAACAAGTTGCTCTCAGCTGTGGCCAAGTCTGGGCTCCCTGGTTTAAGGCCTGGATATACCAGCATGGCATACTGCCCCGTCTCCACTGGCCATTGCTAGTCTATGAAGTCCCGATCACCACTGTGGAGAGTTTTGAAGGGTGATCCAGGAAGAGGTATGTGTTGAATTGGAGGAAGCTTGATTTAGCAGAATTGTGGACTTTTCCAAACAGAGGGCATGCGCCAAGTGGGAGTATGCTGCTGGCCGTAAGATCACATGGCCAGAGCTTTGGAAGATGGAGCCATACCACTTTAAGTTTCTTGTCTGGTCTGTGTATTGGACTGCACCAGTCTCCTGACGCCCATCAACCTGTTTACCTGGGGCCTAGTGGACATTGGGAAAACATTTTAGATTCCCGGACAGCATTGCATTAACAACACACAGGCCAGACATGGTCTTAGTGTCCAGGGCAACTAAGCGAGCGGTGCTACTAGAGCTAACTGTCCCTTGGGATAATTGGATGGGCCTGACCACCCCCGGTTGGATCACCTGGGTCAGGGTGTCTGCTGTGAGACCCAAAACACCCTGTGACTGTACAGTCACGATAATGAAGAATAATAGTAGTAATGTACTTCTTCTTGGAGAGAGAAAGAAAAGACAAAAAAATCATACTTATATACAGTAGTGTTTAAAAAAAATAGCAGCGCTAAGTGACTAACCAGATTAATCACTGTTATTAGTATATTTTTATTGCTACATTGTAAAGAAGTTACCAGTAGGGACAGTCGATCCTCAGAAAACAAAAAAAATTGTTACTGCTATTTGTTCAAAAAATAGCAGTGTGGCATTCAATCAGTGAACCATCCATCGATCCAATCCATTCATCCATCCTTTTTCTTCCGCTTATCCGAAGTCGGGTCGTGGGGGCAGCAGCCTAAGCAGGGAAGCCAAGGCTTCCCACACCCCAGCCACTTCGTCCAGTTCTCCCGGCAGATCCCGAGGCATTCCCAGGCCAGCTGAGAGACATAGTTTCTCCAAAGTATCCTGGGTCTTTCCCGAGGCCTCCTACCAGTTGGACGTGCCTTGAACACCTCCCCAGGGAGGCGTCTGGGAGGTATCCTAACCAGATGCCCGAGCCACCTCACCTGGCTCCTCTTAATGCGGAGGAGCAGCGGTTCTACTCCAAGTCTCTCCCGGATGACAGTGTGTCTCACCCTATCTCTAAGGGAGAGCCCAACCACCCTGCGGAGAAAAGCCTTTCTTCCTTTTGGTCACTACCCAAAGCTCATGACCATAGGTGACGGTAGGAACGTAGATCGACCGGTAAATTGAGAGCTTTGCCTTTCGAACCAGCTTCTTTTAAACCACAACGGACCAATGTAGCGTCTTTATTACTGCAGAAGCTGCACCAATCCATCTGTTCATCTCGCTTTCCATCCTTCCCTCACTCGTGAACAAGACCCAGAGGTACTCCTCCACTTAGGGCAGGCTCTCATCCCCAACCTAGAGATGGCACTCCACCCTTTTTCGGGCGAGGACCATAGATTCGGACTTGGAGGTGCTGATTCTCATCCCACCCGCTTCACACTCAGCTGCGAACCAATCCAGCGAGAGTTGAAGGTCACGGTGTGATGAAGCCAACAAGACCACATCATCCACAAAAAGCAGGAACCCCTCAATGCCCTGGCTGCACCTAGAAATTCTGTCCATAAAAGTAATTGACAGAATTAGTGACAAAGGGTAGCCCCGGCGGAGTCCAACCCTCACTGCAAACGGGTCCGATTTATAGCCGGGCATGCGAACCAAACTCTGACACCGGTCATATAGGGAAAGGACCTCCTGAGTTAGGTGGTCCAATACCCCATATTCCCTAAGCACTTACCACAGTACTCCCAGAGGGACAAAAGGGTCGAATGCCTTCTCCAAAGTCCACAAAACACAGCTAGACTGGTTGGGCAAACTCCCATACACCCTCAGGGACACTGCAGAGAGTATAGCGCTGGTCCACAGTTCCACGACCACAACAAAGACCACACTGCTCCTAAATCCAAAATTCGACTATCCGGCAGATCCTCCTCTCCAGAACCCCTGAACAGACTTTACCAGGAAGANCACATAGGCATCAAACAAGTCAATTTACATTTGTTTAAGGGGTTTGAAAGACATGCATTTTTATCATTATAATTGTCATACTCTTTGATGAATACACATACAGTACATTTTTAACAATATAGTCTCAAAAAGCCAAATTCGATGGACATATTACTTGGTTGTTGCCATCCACTGCAATATGCTGTGCTAGCAAGTCTTCCCAAACATTTTGACCACAAGCCATGGGGTCTCCACAACCATTTGTCATGCCTAAACTGATGGATTAATTTGGTCATGTACTTGCAAATTATTTTATTTCCACTCTTTATGCTTTACTGATTCCACTCACCATTCTCTGTTCCATATGTGTGATCCAAGTTGTTTTTTGTGCCGCTTCTGCGTCCCCATTGTCCTGCATGGCTGACATCCCTCTCAAAGCCACACCAGCTGGACTCAAAGCCACATACTGTGCCTGACATAATTTGGAACAACAAACAAAACTGTGGCAAACTGCTTCTATTGCTCTCTAGTTGCTTTAGAAGTTCAACTTATCCCTGCATAGCGTTGCACATCAATAGAATTCTTGTGCCAAGCAGTTCACATACTGTGTTTACTGCAGGCCCCACTGCTCACTGTGATGTCATCGAGTGCAATAAATCCCTCGCTGTTGCTGTTTCTGTGGCCAGTGAATATCACCTAAGGAAAGAAATGCATTGATTTTTCAGTGGTGGTTGTATTTTTAATAGGCTACACAATTAGAATATCATACATGTAATAGTCATATTGGTCTATAATGTTACATTATTGACAGTTAAATTCATAAAATCTACCTGTCTAATTTCAGCCGTTAAGTCGATGGTGACTTGTGCGTTCATCCATTCTGGATTCTGGGTCCCTTTCCGTGTCCAGATCAGAATCTTTGAAAAATTCTATTGACAAAAATCCCCAAATACAAGTGATCCTCGAGTTTTGTTCCTAGTCTGTGATCAAGGCAAGTCAAGGTTGGGTCTATGTTATGCATCTGATACAGCATTAAATCCTAAATCAATCATACTGTACACACAACACATGAAGAACATACAATACAGTAATAAAACATTAAATACAAGAATTAAACTAAACAAACAAAAAATTGTAGCAAGCCGGCAGTTATGTGTACTGTAGTGTTAAAGTATCTTGTGTTTTGGTGTGTTTGAGGCCAGCAGTAGCCTGTTTTTTTATAGCAATAAAGACACTGTTGATTGATCACCCCGTAGTCATCCTTACAATTTTCGGGTAGACTTTACAATACTATCCTTATCGTTAATGATGGTTTCAACAGTGTAGCCAGTATTGAGCACACTGAACTTTAGGTATTTCTTGAGCGAGTCTTATGTTTACAGACCAAATTAAGTTTTTAATTAATTTAGAAGATAGAAAGTTGGTCACAGGTGACTTACTGCCTCAACCAGCAGATCAATGGCTGACACTGAAGGCCCCATCATGTAATACCAGAATCCAACACAGATTTGTGATGTCCCATTGTTGACTGGAAGAGAGATGCTTGCTCTTTCCTCATCCCTGAATCCAGATCCATTGATAAGTAAATAAAAACCTTTGGAACCACAGACCAGACCTTGATTAATCCCAGATTACTCAACTCAGCCTCACTCAGAACCTAGCTGTATCTACCTTGGTTATTGTCTATTGTGTGATCATAAATAGGTCCGCCCCAAGGCTCGTCCACTTGAAGTCCTTTTCTGAGGGTCCAGTTAAAATCGTCATCGACCTCCTGGACCCATTTGCACAGATCTTTTAAAAAAAAGACATGTTTACATTCAGTAGGCACTGCAGAATTATGAAGATTTGTAATTGATGAAGACCTTGTTCAAATGTGCAGTGCTCTCCAGAGTCTGGAGTAGCGGTGGTGGTAGTGGCAGGATTTGGGGTGGTTGCCGTGACTGTATCGCGACAAGACTTGTTTGCTATAATGTGAACATCATCGAGGGAAAAACTTGACTCCTCCAAGGGTGGACTGCTGGCTTGCAGGATAATCTGTTGTGGAGGGCGACAGTTTACTCAAGTGACCAACTAACCATAACCCTTTACATTACAGCACTTGTTCACATTCATACGCTGCCTGTGTTTGTTGCAAACTTTGCTACCTGTTCACATGTCCTTGCTACCCTCTCTGTAGTGGGTACCAATGCAAAAACTAAAACATTCATTATCTTTGTAGTGTGAGTAAGTAGTCAGCAAACATCTAGGCCCTGTTCGAGGAAGTTTTTTCTTGCCGCCTTCCTAATTGCTTGCTCATGTGGTCATCAGTTGTTTTTCTTTTAACATATTAGGAGTGTGGTTCTAGTCCTGGTCAATGTGTAAAGTGTCTTTAGATGTGTTCTGTATTGGCACTATGTAAATAACATTGATTTAACTTGACTTGCTAACCTGTGTCTTCTCTCTCACTCGTCGCTATGAAGTAGGTATAGCCTACTCCCACTTGCAGAGCTGCAAATACCAACGTTGCTACCACATATTATCTTCGTTCCTTATCTTATCTTAATCAGCAATAGTTCTATCCAAACAGACTAGGCAATCCCATATGGTCTTTTTGAGATTTCTTCCACAGAGAGAGTTTTTTCCTTGCCTCTGTCGCCAAGAGCTTGTTCATGTTGGGTTCAGTGTTCTTTAATGTATAAAGAGCATGGTTGTAGACCTACTCCATGTGTGAAGTGCCTTGATATAACTACCTGGTGTGGCCCGGATGCACTGTAGTCAACCTTGCATTCAATCCAGGTGTCATTGAGATATCCATTCATGCTCCAAATTGGACGCAGTCCAGAGGTCTCGTTGACAAATACCGTCAATGTAACGCCTGAAGGTTCTGAAATCAACAAATTCATCATGAAAATGGCTCATTTAAGTGGTTCTGTCACATGTCGGTCTTACTCTCTGATGACCAGCCTTCAGCAAAGTGCCAGAACTTTAAACAAGCTTCATCCACAGCCTTCATGATCTCACTCTCCAGGTGAGCTATTTTTTGTCTGTCTGACCTTGACGTGCTGTAGAAGACAAAGTGGCCTCAAGCCAGAAGTAGAACAACAATGTTCATTTAAAAATGTTTTTTGATCCCAATTTATGTCTACAAATACAAAATACATTAACCATGTTACCAAACGAGGACTTGGTAGAGTGGTCCTTATCAGGGACAAGAATGCTTCCAGTGCTCCCAGAAAGCCAGTCCCAGTCTACCCCAGACTCTCCTGGACGGTTGTTCACCCAACCACATAAATCCATTTCAAAATCACAAAAACCTAAAGAATACACACCATTATAAAAATCCATTCATCCATGTATACATTTTCTATGCCACTTATTCTAATTAGGTTAATGAGGATGTTATCGCAGTTTAAAGTTTGCTCTAACCTTCTGAAGGACACGCTCCATTAAGAACAGTCAGGTCATCAATAGCGATATCTCTCCTCTGAGCATCCCCTGTCACTGCTTCAAATATAACCTGTAGTAGTATAATGAAACGTGAGACGCAGTCTGTCAGTGTTTACCATCCGACATACCATGGCGAGCAGGCATGAGCTGCCTCTGCTACCTGATATGAGGTGTTGGGGTTAAAGAGCGACACTCTTCCATGCCTCCACCGACTCCCCTGATTTCCACTTCTGCTCCACAGCTTTTCAAGGGCATCAGAGGTCTGAAGGTATATGTTGAGTTCACCCACATCTCTCCCTTCCATGTAGAACCAGAACATTAAGCATTCCCCATGAGGAGGGGTGGACTCCATCAGTGCAGTCACTATTTCACTTCTGGACCCAGGCGGTTTTTGCCACAACTGGGCACTTAGGTAGTAACCTACACAAGAGGTGAAATTACTGCTTATAATACCAGAACATTTAGAAAACACAACAACAAAGCAACAATGTTCCAACCATGCTCTGTTTCCAAGGTGTGATCTGTGTGTGGGCCTGAGGAGTTGGCAGGTTGAGACACCCCTGTTGTTCTCTTCCAGCTGAAGTCTGAAGATAGAATGGGCTGGAGACCACAGAGGGACCCCTGAAAGGTACACTCACGCTCTGCTGGACAGGATCCATTTTCTCTGTTGTACACAACAATGTCATCTATGGAAATGGTGCCTTGCTCGCCACCCACCACAGCTTCTATGATGAACTAAAGGCCAACAAAAAGACCAAAATGGCATTGGATGTGTGTTGTGAGGTGTGTCTTAGACCTACATTTCTGTATACTAAATATGAGCTACTCAACATTGTTGTAGCCCAGGACTCTTTCTTGAGTACCCAGCTATATCTAATTAGATAAATTATCATTCCAGTTATTTTTATAGATTCTGTAAGCACATCAACCTGTATTGGTTTTTCGCTGGAGAATGTAAGATCAGCAAATCGCCATTTGTTTCCCTGAGTGCCACTTCTCATCCACACAATTGTTTCAGCTTCACCAGCACGCCTTACAATGAACCTCAATGAACCTGATAAAAAACACATTATTAAATGTCGTTATAGCCCATTTGTTTTTTAGCAGAAAGTGTTCCTACACTGGAATAGACTGGAATTGGAAACAGTGTTAAGGCTGTGCTAAATTTTGACAGTTGACAATTGACAATTTTTACCAATGCTGTTGCCATAAATATGGTAGTGGAAGCTAACACAAATGACTTGACCCACAGCGAAGCCAACAAGTCTTGCTGCAGATGAGGTGTTGAGCCCACTTTTGCTTGATATGAGCATGTAGTAGCCTTTGGGAGACAGAAGAAAACATGTTACTTATTTACAATATATATATCTATAAAGTAAAACTCTTAATCTACTGTTTGATTAAGCCTGTGACCAATACAAACCATTGCCCACGGGATAGTGTCCAAATCCTCCTTTTTGCCGCTTCCAAAGGATGCTGGCAGTGTAGTCGTGGTACCAGGAACAGGTGCCCTCCTCAAAATCGCAGGAGAGCTGTTGTGGGCTTGCAGGGATGTCTCCCTCTGCACAGTTCTCAAAGCTGATATCATCCAACATCACGTCGATGTGATGCCATAATTGACAGCTGAATAAAAACTGGAGCTGCAAGAGACATGTATCTTACAAACAAATCACTTGAAAGCAATGAGGAGCTTTACTTTACTTTATTGAAGCAACAAAAGCGCAGTTGTAGGGTAATGGTTTTTCCGTTATCTGATTTTTACCAGCATTACTCAAAATGCTCCAATTAACGGTTAATTATTTTAATTAACCATGAAGTCTGCTATAGTCACTGGGTACACGGTCTTTACAGGCTCTTTAGTTAGGTGTAAAACCATTGACAATAACTGCTGTGGCTGGAGGTAACATCCTGGTCACTGGAAAAAGTAAGTCCATTTGTTGATTGGTATTTGTCAACCAGTACGTCATGCATATTACTGCCACCTAAAGGTCTGGAGGGGAACATTATTGACACCACTTCCACCTCTTACGTTTAGTGTAGTTTTGTGTGGGTATTTTACCAACCTTGTACCCTCCGGGACGATTCCCGACAACAGTTTGGGCATTCTTCCATCCATTTGTCAAGCCCGAGGGAGTTTTTAGCAGTTCAATGGCCATTGCTGTCCCTCTAACCATAATTACATGAATGGATGAGAATGATGTTAGGGGCTTTTCTTCATGAATATGGTACCAGAAGCTGAAAGAGCAATTGTTGAGAAGGACAACTGAGAAAGTCTAACCGACTGGCTTAATCAGCAGTTGTAATGCAAGTCGCAGCAGTACCTAAGCTGACATCCCACACCAGTTGTTATGTCAACAGAATATTCCAAAACCGCCATGGACAGGAGAGTACAGTCTTGCTTTCCATCAATATGCATGACATGTCCTGTTCACAGCAAACAAGAATATGTCATACAAAAGTGACAACAGTCCAAATATTTGTAAATAAGTCACTACATCTCATAGTGAACAATTTGTGTGGCAAAATTTAGTGTTATTTAGGAATTCATATTTTGCTTCAATGAACTGAAATGCTTGACTTAGGCAAGACACAGGTATGTTATTGTTATCTTATTATTCCATCCGTCCATTTTCTATGGATCTATATCCTCATTAGGGTCCCGGGTATGCTGGAGCCTGTCCCAGCTGACTTTGGCCGAGAGGCGTGTACACCCTGGACTGGTCGCCGGTCAATCTTATTATTAACTATTTATTTTTATTCATTATTTTGACATTAATGGCTGTGTGTTGATTAATTTTCAATAATTCGTTAATCCATACCACAATACAAACTGGACACTGACTACTCTAAAGTACACTCCTGATCAAAATGTTAAGACGAGTCGAGCTTCAAGTAGAGCTTCAAGATGCAAAAAAGGAGTAATGGGGGTGAGACAAAAAAATGTATAAGCAATTTAGTGCAAACAACCATAAAAGTGAAACAGGCTGTTCATCAGTTCATCAGTAGTTTGAAACCATTGCTAAAAAAATTAAATTAGAAATAAAATGTTCAAAAAAGCACTCTGTAATGAGTAGCTACGCCATTCTTGTGAATCACATTAAAAATTGGTGTTTTGGTCATGTTTGATGCCAGTGTTTCCAGGAGGCTAGAGTGAATGTTGCTCCAGGTGGTGAAGATGGCTTCCTGAAGAACATCCACTATCTGCAACTGATTGCATTTTTCTAAACTTCCCTTGCCATCCATCTATCTATCTATCTGTCTATGAGGAATGCCTCCTGCAACAATTCTATGTAACCAGTTGCCATTTGACGCACATACACAATGTGAAGCTCCATTGTCCACTGACAAAAAAATGTTATTGTTACCACAGAATAACATTTGCTTTACCATTCAATGTCCCATGTTTGGTGCTCTCATGCAAATTTCAAACGTGCAATTTTATGAAGACTTTTTTTTCTTAAAACCCTTCTCTCACGGATGCCATCTGATGTTATTAGACTGCACTCAACACCAGTAACAATATTCATTTAGTCTGAGGATCTCGATGGACATGTGACATTTTGTTTTGGTCTACGATTTGACTTTTTTGGTCAATAACCCTCAGGATCTTTCAATAAGTTTCAAATGACTGTCTTACTGGGTCCAACCTCAGAGGGAATGGGACGCTGTGAGAGGCCTTGCTTATGCAATCAATCTGAGAAAGAGAGAAAGCTTTTTTGCCTTTGTCATCAAGGGATCATCACAGTGTAAATACAGAAAATTACATTTAATCCACAATTCTCGCCAATATATTGTTGTTTAAAGACAGTTTTTAAAACCTTTGATCAGCTGCTCAATAGCCTATTTCACTGTAATGCATGTTGATAATAAATTGCTTACTCAACACGTTTTTTGTCTCACTCCCATTTATTCTTTTTTTATTTTGAAGCTCTACTTAGAACCTCCTTTAGATCCAACAATGCACAATTTAAATTTATACAGTTGTTCAACTGGTCTTTAAATTTTGATCAGGAGTGTATATCCAAGTTTACATCCTATAGTGAAGTCCCTTGAGCAGGTAGTCTGTAATCAAAATGTTTGCTGATAGGTGGAGATGCTGTAGAAGTAATACATGAAAGATGCCCCTATACCAGTTGATTGTCATGTTTACCCCATGGGCTTCCTGTGGTATGGTCCTGCCCGGGTAACAAGGTGATGTTTGCCCACTGCCGCCTCCAAGTGTAGTCTGTGGTGCTGGTGCTGTTCCAACCACAGGAGTCATGCTCAAAATCACAAGAACCTTAAAAGGCAAAACACACGCAGCAGGCCTCCTAGCTGAGCACAATCAAATGAAGAACTGCAGCCTTACCACTAAAACCTTGGTCACCTCCGACATGGCTGTCTTCTTTGAAATCGCATACCATTCGAGGAGGATAACATTTTCCAGTCGTCGACATGGTGACAAAATATACTGCAAGGCCTTTTTGGAATTACACAGACATAACAAAAAGGGTGTATGACCATTGCTGTTTTTAAAGATCCTCTATATTACAGGAGCACTCTGCTCTTTTTAAAAGATTTACAGTAACAGTAAGATCACCTTTACTGTATGTCAAGACAGGAGCGCTCAACTCTTTTTAAGGATGTATTGCAAAAAAGCTCATCAGCAATAGCGTATGTGACAAAAGTGTGCTGTTGGTTTTTCAGAACTTACTGCAAAAAAATTTGTCAATGATTCTGTTTGTCAAGACAGAAGCCCTCTACTGCTGGGTGCTCTGTTGTTTTTAAAAACCTACTGCAGAAACGCTTTTCAAAGATCCTCTATTAGCAAGATGCCCACAGTGCCCAGAACCTCCAAGCACTATAAGCTACAACCCAAAGGAGACCATCAAAACATTGGCGGATTTTTTGACCTGATGCCAACAAAGATTCAGAGTGGCGCCAGTTCGATGTTGATTTGACCCTTGAAGGATTAGACATGGTAAATGTGGACCAGAGGATGAGAACAGTAAGAAGCTTCATAATGAACATCGTCTCAGACAAGTTTGGACAAGAACACCCTGCCACAGAGATTTACTGCAGCACTGATTCCAAACCGGTGCAAGGCAAAAATCAACCAACTCATACACGAAACACAAACACTTAGGAGTCTGAAAAAGTGGGTGAGCAAGACAGGGTGGCCCTTGCAGAACTTAGAGGTGTAGTACGGGAAAGGCTAGCTCCTCTTTGACTGGCTGAGTGGCACAGAAAGAGGGTAAAGGAGAGGGTCCGCAAGCGCGTCCGACATTTGCTTCACAAGAGAGCTGCACTCTCTTGTGCCTTCATTGCCAATCCATTTGGGTTCACTAAGAAATTGTTGTGAGAAAAATGCAGTGGTCAACTCACATGTCCGGAGGAGTACTCCAGTAACACCAATAGTGACAGCATGACTGTGTCCTCTGGGAGCATTGGAGTGGCATTGTGTACAGCATTTATGGACGATTTGACTATATCTACAGCATCAGTCTCTGGTTGCGTATGACTTCTCCAAGTGCCTGAGCAACAATGAGCTTTAAGCCTGCGAAGTCCAAATCCTTCGCCTTGAGGTAAGGAAAAGTACCTGACCGGTTTCTCTTCTCCCTGGGAGGCACTGAAATTCCATCAGTATCAAAAACCAGCAAAACCTAAAAAGAGCCTAGGCAAAGTCTTCACTAGCAACTTAAAGGACTTCACTGCACGTCAAGGTACCAATGATGATCTCAACAAGTTGCTCTCAGCTGTGGCCAAGTCTGGGCTCCCTGGTTTAAGGCCTGGATATACCAGCATGGCATACTGCCCCGTCTCCACTGGCCATTGCTAGTCTATGAAGTCCCGATCACCACTGTGGAGAGTTTTGAAGGGTGATCCAGGAAGAGGTATGTGTTGAATTGGAGGAAGCTTGATTTAGCAGAATTGTGGACTTTTCCAAACAGAGGGCATGCGCCAAGTGGGAGTATGCTGCTGGCCGTAAGATCACATGGCCAGAGCTTTGGAAGATGGAGCCATACCACTTTAAGTTTCTTGTCTGGTCTGTGTATTGGACTGCACCAGTCTCCTGACGCCCATCAACCTGTTTACCTGGGGCCTGGTGGACATTGGGAAACATTTTAGATTCCCGGACAGCATTGCATTAACAACACACAGGCCAGACATGGTCTTAGTGTCCAGGGCTAAGCTAGCGGTGCTACTAGAGCTAACTGTCCCTTGGGATAATTGGATGGGCCTGACCACCCCCGGTTGGATCACCTGGGTCAGGGTGTCTGCTGTAAGACCCAAAACACCCTGTGACTGTACAGTCACGATAATGAAGAATAATAGTAGTAATGTACTTCTTCTTGGAGAGAGAAAGAAAAGACAAAAAAATCATACTTATATACAGTAGTGTTTAAAAAAAATAGCAGCGCAAAGTGACTAACCAGATTAATCACTGTTATTAGTATATTTTTATTGCTACATTGTAAAGAAGTTACCAGTAGGGACAGTCGATCCTCAGAAAACAAAAAAAATTGTTACTGCTATTTGTTCAAAAAATAGCAGTGTGGCATTCAATCAGTGAACCATCCATCGATCCAATCCATTCATCCATCCTTTTTCTTCCGCTTATCCGAAGTCGGGTCGTGGGGGCAGCAGCCTAAGCAGGGAAGCCAAGGCTTCCCACACCCCAGCCACTTCGTCCAGTTCTCCCGGCAGATCCCGAGGCATTCCCAGGCCAGCTGAGAGACATAGTTTCTCCAAAGTATCCTGGGTCTTTCCCGAGGCCTCCTACCAGTTGGACGTGCCTTGAACAGAGGCGTCTGGGAGGTATCCTAACCAGATGCCCGAGCCACCTCACCTGGCTCCTCTTAATGCGGAGGAGCAGCGGTTCTACTCCAAGTCTCTCCCGGATGACAGTGTGTCTCACCCTATCTCTAAGGGAGAGCCCAACCACCCTGCGGAGAAAAGCCTTTCTTCCTTTTGGTCACTACCCAAAGCTCATGACCATAGGTGACGGTAGGAACGTAGATCGACCAGTAAATTGAGAGCTTTGCCTTTCGAACCAGCTTCTTTTAAACCACAACGGACCAATGCAGCGTCTTTATTACTGCAGAAGCTGCACCAATCCATCTGTTCATCTCGCTTTCCATCCTTCCCTCACTCGTGAACAAGACCCAGAGGTACTCCTCCACTTAGGGCAGGTTCTCATCCCCAACCTAGAGATGGCACTCCACCCTTTTTCGGGCGAGGACCATAGATTCGGACTTGGAGGTGCTGATTCTCATCCCACCCGCTTCACACTCAGCTGCGAACCAATCCAGCGAGAGTTGAAGGTCACGGTGTGATGAAGCCAACAAGACCACATCATCCACAAAAAGCAGGAACCCCTCAATGCCCTGGCTGCACCTAGAAATTCTGTCCATAAAAGTAATTGACAGAATTAGTGACAAAGGGTAGCCCCGGCGGAGTCCAACCCTCACTGCAAACGGGTCCGATTTATAGCCGGGCATGCGAACCAAACTCTGACACCGGTCATATAGGGAAAGGACCTCCTGAGTTAGGTGGTCCAATACCCCATATTCCCTAAGCACTTTCCACAGTACTCCCAGAGGGACAAAAGGGTCGAATGCCTTCTCCAAAGTCCACAAAACACAGCTAGACTGGTTGGGCAAACTCCCATACACCCTCAGGGACACTGCAGAGAGTATAGCGCTGGTCCACAGTTCCACGACCACAACAAAGACCACACTGCTCCTAAATCCAAAATTCGACTATCCGGCAGATCCTCCTCTCCAGAACCCCTGAACAGACTTTACCAGGAAGATTGAGGAGTGTGATCCTATGATAGTTGGAACACACCCTCCGGTCCCCTTTCTTAAAAAGCGGGACCACCACCTAGGTCTGACAATCCAGGGGCACGGCCCCTGATGTCCACGCAATGCTGCAGATTTGTGTCAACCAAGACATGCTGGCAGCATCCAGGGCCTTAAGGAACTCCGGGCAAAATTTCATCCACCTCCGGGACCCTGCCACCTAGGAGCTTTTTGACCTCCTCTGTGACCTCAGCCCCAGGGATAGGAGAACAGTCAGCAGCACAACATCCCCATCGTCCACGGTGTTGACTGTTCACTGCTCCTTCCTCCTAGGACGGCAGATGGTGGTCCAGAATCTCTTTGAAACTTTACGGAAGTGAAGGTAATATGACAGTTATTGTAGGGCTTGACAGCTTGCCACTTAGCTACTAACTTCACACACAACAGGCTTGAGCATACACACACACATAGAAAACAGAAAAAAAAAAGGGAAAGAAAAACGTTTGAACCTCAAGTACCCACGGTATCAACATCTTTGGCTATCATGAGAAGAACGACAAAGCAACACCAATGTCGGTGACTGCAGAGCATCAAGGAGGAGGGAAGCGCAGCTGGAGATAAGATAACACCGGGACTGGCCCGATCGCCGAATGCTACAGGGGAGGAAAGATGGTTGCTGCACACAGCGAACAAAGAACTGTTGTCAACTGTTGGATTCACCTGTTAAAAAAGGCATGTGTGGAAAAGGTTACAATTTGCCAAAGAACACATCAACTGGCCTAAAGAGAAATGGAAGAACATTTTGTGGACCGATGAGAGTAAAACTGAGACGACCCTCAAACTCTAAATTCAAGACAGTGAAGCATGTGCATCATGATATGGGCATGTTTCTCCTACTATGGTGCTGAGCCTATTTATCGCATAGCAGGGATCATGGACCAGTTTGCATATGTCAAAATACTTGAAGAGCTCATGTTGCTTATTCTGAAGAGGACATGCCCTTGAAATGAGTGTTTCAACAAGACATGGACCCCAAACACTCTAGTAAACCAGCCAATCTTGTTATGTTGTTATGTTATGGAGGGGCTAGCCCAATCTTCAGACCTTAATCCAATAACAGCTGAAAGTTGCCACAAGTAGGTTGACTCCATGCCACATGGGTGAAGCAGTTATAAAAAACTGTGATCATACAACTACATATTAGTTTAGTGATTCACAGGATTGCCAAAAACTAAAAACAAAAAAGTTTGTACAAAATAGTTTTGTTTTTGTAAAGCCACCGGCAGACACTGCTATTTTTATAACACCCCTTATCAACTAATTGCCCAATTGAACAGTCTTAAGAGCGTGCAAATCATGAATGCTGGGTATGTTTGTTTTCTGAGAACATACTGCACCTACTGCTGGTAACTTGTTCGCCATGTAGCAATAAAAACATACTAATAACAGTGATTCATCTGGTTAGTCGCACAGCACTGCTTTTATTTTGAACACTACTGTACATTTAATTTCCATCTTTTGTGTGATTTTGTTACATGTGTGTGTATATATATACTGTATATATATGCTCCACTGTGAATCTATTACAAAACTCGTTTTCCACAAAGAATCATGTACCTAATTTTGTGGCCACTGAATGAATGTGCAGAAATCTTACCTGAGAGCAGGACCATCAATCGCCTCATTGTGTAAAGAATCACAATGCAAAGTTTTATCCAAAGAGATGGTGAGACATTGACACCAGGAGTATACAAAAGGTGCTGATTAACAGTTTCCGCCACTCAGCTGCAACTTTTATTACCACCAAGTAAGTCCAAATTAGCAGACCCCAGTGTAAAGTCCAGGGCATGAGATGGAGTTAGTTACAGTCCTGTTGCTCATTTTTATGACCCTCGAAGTGCATCCATCGCAACTTTTATCTTGACACAGAAGAGGTTTTGATGCATATCTTTTGTGCCATTCAGTTTCTTTTTTCAAGCCATTTTAGCTGTGCTCTCTTACCTATTATTGGGTCTTTCTCTCTGTATCCTGGGGTCACGTGACACACTTCAGTTACTTTTGACCAATAATGGCCTATTCAAAATAAAATTTTTGACCCCCCATATATCTCGTGAATCTTGTATTCAGGAGGAGCGAGCAGTGCGGTTTTTGTCCTCGTCATGGAACTATGGACCAACTCTATACTCTCGGCAGGGTCCTTGAGGGTGCATGGGAGTTTGCCGAACCAATATACATGTGTTTTGTGCAATTGGAGAAGATATTCAATCGTGTTCATCGGGGAATACTTTGTGGGGTACTCTAGAAATGTTGAAGGGACTCCTCCAGGGCTGCCCTTTGTCATCGATTCTGTTCATTACTTTTATGGACAGAATTTCTATGCGCAGCCAGGACGTTAGGCGGTTCTAGTTCAGTGGCCTCAGCATTGAGTCTCTGCTTTTTGCAGATAATGTGGTCCTGTTGGCTTAATTGTGTTGTGATCTTCAACTCTCGCTGGATAGGTTCACAAAAAATAAATAAATAATAAAGCCGTACAGATCACTTGCACCATGGACTGGTTACCAGTCAATCACAGGGCAAACAGACAACCATTCACACTCACATTCATGAGACTGGATAATATTATAATTGTAATTGCTCTATGCTCGTTTTTATTACCTAATTATTTTTAATTATTCATTCATTCATTCATTTTCTATGCTGCTTATCCGCAATAGGGTCGCGGGTATGCTGGAGCCTATCCCAACTGGCTTTGGGCGGGAGGAGGGGTACACCCTGGACTGGTCGCCAGCCAATCACAGGACACATATAGACATACAACCAGTCACACGCACATTCACACTCTAATGGACAATTTAGAGTTGCCAATGAATCTAACATGCATGTTTTTGGAATGTGGGAGGAAAGCGGAGTACCTGGAAAAAAACCCCACATCACGCACGGGGAGAACAAGCAATCTCCACACAGAGATGCCCAACGGAGATTCTAACCTTGAACCTCCTGACTGTGAGGCCACCGCCCTACCCACTCGACCATCGTTTTAATCATTTTTATTTTTAATTATTCTGTACTTTTTTTTTTTTTACACCTCAACACAAAATGGACCTCAATCTGTAAAAAATAAACATAATGTACAATGTAATGTAATGTACATGTACAATGTAATGTAATGTACATTTGTAAGGTATATCATTTTCCTCAAACAATTACATTCACAAAATCTAAGATAATTGTGACTAGCATGTTTTTTGTGTGTGTCCTGTCCAGCCATTAGGTCAGATAGTATGTATAATCTAGATGCTCTTACATGATAAGATTTGCTCTGCCAGGAAAAAGTATAAGATAGAAGAGAAAAGCTAGTGAGCGGGTTTTCTCCACTGCTGGAGATATTGTCACTGCAACCACTGCACACTGTGCTTTCTGCAAAACATGTGGTTAAGTTAGTTTTTGTAGCCAAAAAATTGAATAGTTACATTTCTCATATTCAGTCTGTTGCTGCTAAGTGTTCAAAGTTTACACTTTTAACTTATTAATTTATAATTTTATACATGTTTTTAATGCAACTTTTTATTTTATTATTAGTTTTCTAGTTAAAAAAAGTTAGAGTCTGAGTTATTTTAAATAAAAGCATTTGAAGTCATTTTTCTGCCTTTTTGTGCTGAAAATTAGTCGAGCACTTCAAAAAACTGGCCTGAAATTACATTTTAGTGTACCATTACATCGCTATTATTTTTACATGAATATGATTGTGGCCTAAAAAAAGCAATAGACACAGCTGGCAGAGAATTACGTGTATGTCAATTTCCATTATTTCCACTTGATGCACGTAACCCAGAGTAGTGTTATGTGTCCAATAAGCATTTGGCTTCCTTTCCTTTTAGTACGTAGCCACAATAACAGGTGTCAGGTCATGCAGAACACAAGCCTCAGGCCGATAAAGCTGCCAGTGACATCATGAATAGTCACGATAAAAGTTTGCATGTCTCGGTCCAGTCATGTGTAAGAACACAAGCAGTGATAACAGTCAAGAGCTAAGAGAAGAAAGTGCTTTTCACTTATAGTATGCATTTAGGTGCTGTAAACACACACACACTAAAATACACAAGCACAACAGCAACAAGTAATTATATTTTTGCAGCACTGTGCTACAAAGTGAGGAAGTGAAAATACAAAATGCTATTATGGATGTTTGGAAGTGCAAACCTCAACTTCTGAATGACCCAAAACAGGATATTGTGTTGCAAACCCTCAATGCACATGTTCTTCTTATCAGCAAAGCATTCAAATGTTGCTTGATAAGATAAGAAGAGAGCCTATGTTGCCAATTGCAATTTGAGGCTGTCATTGATTGCAGATGTAGATAAAATGATTGCCATTAAACTTTGCCTTTTTTATAGTTTTATTGCTGCCACTTAGTAAGCTGGGTTACACAAAAAATACACCACAGATTTCCAGGAAATATTGTGGATGCCACTTTCACATGGCAAGTACTTTGGAACCTTGGTTAGCATCATTAATTTGTTCCAGAAGGTCTGATCTCACAGAAACGGATGCTAAATACATTTTTTCCATAAGAAATCAGAATAATCCAATTAATCCAAATATTACAAATGTACAGTATTTGGCTTTGTTTGTCTGTCATAATATTAAGACTTTTTCTAAAATATATTTTTTCTTTAATATTTAAACTATATGCCACTAAAATTTGTTTATTTGACCTCAACCTATGAGTTTATTCTCAGAAAAGTACAGCTGCTTTTCCATATTTGATGGTGTTTTTAAAAACATCTCCTTCAAAAATCTCTTCTAGTCATTATGACTTTCTTCCCATAACATGTTGACTTTATTTTCATAACATCACACTTTTTCCACAACCAAATTTTCAATAATTACTTTTCGTTGTTTTATTTGGTTCTCAAAATGTTATAATCTTTAATATTTCAACTTTATCCTGCTAAAATTACATAATTTTTCCTCATAATAATGCAACATAATTCTTTTAAGAATTCTTGTACATTGCTTCATTTTGTTTTTGTTGCGCATGGGATAAATGAACGTTTAACATCACTTTTACCTTGATTAAAGACATGAATGCTGACAAAGACGGTAATGTGGCTGCATTGCAGCCGTGATCAAAAGAAAAGCAGAGGCGTGTGACGTAACTGTAATTAGTTAGCAAAGAACTACAAAGTCAAACCCTGATGATGTCATAGACGTGCGACACAGACTTCTGGTTCCTGTTCCCATGTACTGTTTATCTGGACTTCAATACTGAGACTGCTGCTCCCGTGACACGGACTCAGATAAGCAGAAGAAAATAGAATGGAATGGAAAATCATAGTTGTACAGAGTTGGACTCACTCAATGAGCGCCATACTGCATGCAAACCAAAAAATGTACATTAAATGTACATTTTCATCATCATTTCATTTTTTTCATTTTCAGGATATGCATATGTGTATATATGTATGTATATACTGTGTGTATATATATGTGTGTGTGTATATATATATATATATATACAGTATACTGCATACAGTATACTGTATATATATATAAAATGGGCGCCAATACACTCTGCTCTTTTCAGTGCAGTCGCAACAGTTAAGTTGCCCGACTTTTGCCAACACATGCCCCTGGTCATCAACACATCAAAGCCCAAATCCAACTGGGACGTGCCAAAGTATTTCCACATCCACTTGATGTCTTGACAATGGCCAGTATGGGAGCCCATAGGCCTATATACAGCAGTTTTTAAAATTGGTTTTCATCATAGGGAAAAAACGGATACAGGTATTGACAGTAATTGCATTTTTTGTGTTTTTTTTGGTGTATGTTTATTTTGCTGCCACACTGTGTCATCAATTAATGCAAAGATAACACTCCATAAATACTCCTTTATCTTTTGATTTGTTGTTTATACTGTATATGCATTTAGAATTGTTTAATGCATGTAAAACTGTTCAGACCGGGCACTAACTGAGGTTTCATTGTAAATATTTTCACTGCAAAAAAACAACTTAACAGAATTTTTAAAAAAGCGTAAAGAGCTGAGAATAAACCCGTCCCCCTCTAGCTTAAAAAGCAGCAGTTGTAAAATTACACTATCAGGGGCTGACAGCTGGGTGGGCAAATTCTGCCATTTTGTTCTCTTATTCTAATGCAGCCTCCCTACGCGTGTAGTGAGTTGCAACTAGGGATGTATTTCTTCTTGTTACTTGTGCTCTACGTGGAAGCATTGCAAAGTTAGCAAAAAAGCTTGTAAAAAAAAAACCAAACACATTTACGCAACCGAATCTTCGCGCAGAACAAAATTCTATGCGTCAATGAGAAGGGTGGGGCCATAGGCACAATCTGCACCAATTCGGGACTGATGAATCACGTTTAACATGTCTTACACATCAATTTTTACCCTCCAGGACAGGAAGTGAACGGAGACACTATCTCAATGAAGCCAGGCCCCGAAAGAAAAAGAAGAAGAAAGAGTCAGTTCCGTTAAGAAGTCCTCCTTTGCATGTTCATGCTCATAAGTCCGACGCTTGCAAAGCACGGGCGATGTCTGCCGCTCTGAGACTTATAAGGAGAATGTCGACCACATGGATAACGCTGGCAGCGTTTGGGCTCCTCTCCCCAATATGTTTGTGCTCGTTATCTGATGGTACAGTATTTATATTTCTATTCTCCTTTTGACATGTAAACTTTCCTTGAGGTTGCAGGTAGATGTCAATGCAGTATTACAGTATTACAGTACACAGATGGAGGTTGTTATACTTGAGGGGACCACTAATGCTCATGTTTTTAGGACAGATTAATAAAATACTTCATGCACCAAAAAGATTATGCTGATTTTTGTGTTATTAGGTAAAAGGTCATTACCACATCTGTCAAAAATCGTGGTTCAGAATAATCAAATGAGATATTGTGTTGTTTACAGCAGATGTGTCCAATGCGCAGCCCGCAACACATTCTAAAATTATAATTTAACATGAAACCTAAAACAAAATTAAAATCAGAATTTAAAAAAGGAAAAATCAGCAGTGATTTTACAAGAATAATGTCAAAATTCTAAGAAAAAAGGAAAAAGTCAAAATTTTACAAGAATAATAAAAGTAATGTTATAAAGAAGAAGAAAACATCATTTTAGAAGCATAAAGTTGAAATATTAAAGAAAAAAGACGTTCATTTTTCATAATATACTAATAGCGTTAGGTTTTATTAAAATTAAGTTGCAGAGAAAGTTTTAATGTTATGAGAATAAAGTCAAAATTGTATGAAAATAAGCCATAATTATATGAGGAAAATGTACAACAGCAGCGGGTATGGAAAAAGCAACTGTAATTAGAATAAAGTCTAAAGTGTAGAAGAATGAGGTCAAAATATTAAGAGGAAAATGTAATTTCCAAATGAGGAAAGAAAATCACAATTTTACAATAATAAAAGGAAATTTAAAATATTGTTATTTTGTCTGTTTTTTAATTAAGTTGTAATATAATAATATATATGTAATATGGTTATTTATTATTATTATTGAGACAAACAACAAACAAAACAATATTAAGTTGTAGATTTTGGAAAATCAGGTTAAAGAAAAAGTTCTAATATTATGAATGTAAAGTCAGAATGTCACAGAAAGAAAATATAGAAATTGAATTTTGAAGAAAGTTGAAATATTTGGAAAATTAAAAAACAACAAAAAAGAGAAAACAACTTTTTTGTTAAAATGTATATCACTTTTTAGCAACTCTACATGTGTTGCTTTGCAAAATATCAAAGGGTTCCTTGCAGCCTTTCATTTTTCAGTATGTGGCCTTCCGTGGAAAAGGTATGGATCTACAAGACGTACATGCATGTAATGTGTCGTTGTTTTGCTTCCTTTTGCAGATTCTCCATTCTCACTTGTCAACAAAGCCACGGGCATCTGTCTACTGAAAAAAACGTCTCGCTGCTTCGACGTGCGCTGGACGACAGGCGACCGCATTTTTGTCACCGCCACCAGAAAGTGCCTTGGGGCACAGGGCAAGAGTGTGGGCAGCGAAGTCAACCTGTATGACTGTGACGACAAGAGTAACCTCCAGAAGTGGGAATGCAGGAACGGGACGCTGCTGGCGCTAAAAGGAGAGCAGCTTTACATCGAACTCACGTCAGACGGAGGGATCAGGCTCTCCAGAACTACTGGGCCCAGTAACCACTTCACCATCATGGGGACGGCCAATGGCGCTTGTTCTAGAACACACAGAGGTAAAGTACGCATTGAGGTTGATATTGCCCAGGAACACTTCTAGGTAAAAGAACTAGAGTGTGCTAGTGCTACCTAGTGGGGAAGTAGGTCAATTCCAGCCTCATTGACCGATTTCAAAAACATTAAAGATGAAGGTGATGCCATTTTCAGCCCATGTCGATGTAATGCGCATACAATTGTGACCCATGTTCACTCATGTTTCCTATACTGTAAATTTAATGTAAAATTTTTTGGGTGATAAAGACTAAATGCATTTAGTTGTGTCTATAAACTATACAAAGTACCACATTCATCCAAATATAAGAAAGTATTTTTTGTTTAAAAAATCTGTCTGACACTCATCTTAAATTCAGTGTCAAGAGAGATTATACATGCAAAACTAGCTGATGGGTCCTGCTTCCTAAGCAAGTCAAAAGCTTTTCTTCCTGTTATTCACATGCACACACACCGCTGACCTTTCACTTGACTGACTCACTTGAAAAAGCGAACTTATTTGTTATGACTTGGAATGTGAAAATATTAGTTTGGGTTATTTTTTACTCAGCGTTTGTATTCAAATATATTTTTCCAAAAATTAGTTTTTGAGAAAGGGTCAGTACATTTATGCATTATGTTGGATGGGCATGAGATACATGCCCCTTTCACACCTTTTTCAAAATTGTTCTCCATGTTGCATTTTTGTAAGAATGACACAAGCACGGGACAAAGTACATTTCTCAGCAGTGAGGGTATAGTATGAGAGCCATAACAGAGGCGGCATGTTAGCTTTGTGTAAAAAGATTCCGCAATTCCGGCAAAGTCGCTCTACCCAAAGAGGCGCCCTCTGTGGGACTTGATATTGTACCCCCCTCCAACGACGATTTACATATGCTAAATTGAATAGGATTGTATTATCAATTTGAAAGATAACATGTTACCCATTAAAAAAAAGTTTAAAAATTACAAACAAAATAAAAGTCTCAAATTCAATACACGTATATAGTATTACCACAAAAAATAATAATACATAAATAATAATAACAATAACAATAATCACAATAATAATAATAACAATAATATATTTATTACCGGTATAAATTATGTTATAAATACACACTAGATATAATTGGCATCAAACAATTTAAATAACCACACAATACCTTTATATACAATATAAAGTACATTTAGACTGTACTACATACAAAACTAAACAAAACATTGATTGCATAAACTGTATATATATATCGATTGCTAGATAGATTGATTGATTGTTTCTGCATTTCAAGCTACACAAAATAAAATAGAGCACATTGTACATTTCTGTACACACTGCACCAACTCTAGGTACAATAAACAGCAGAAAATAAAAAGAAACTATATAATATATGTACACATATGTCAATACATCTATGGCAGAAAAACAGAACAACAAAATACACATATAACCAGAAAATAATTTGACTCAAAAACGTATTTACACCCACCCCCATTCATAACACTAAAGCCAGTTATAGTAACACAATATGCAGCATGTTATAGATCAAAGTACAAAAACAAGATATACCTACAAACACAAGATATACACCTACACACACGTGCAATATAATTATTATAAATCTGCTATACACTGTGCATCTTATCAATATTAATGTGTCATCACTCATTATATCATATCACCATATCAACAAATGCGGCATGTATCCAATCTAATTCTTGGATTTATATATCATTTTTATGCATACACAAGAATATTGATGAATAAATATATCGGTTATTATTGTTGATGATAATAATAATTAGTTTGGATAAAACGTGTGGTGCATTAGGAGAGGCAAAGAGCTTTGTGGACCTGTTGCCAGAGAGGCTGCAACATGACCACTCTTGGCAAGTGTCCTATGCTGTGCATTTGACAAGATTCTGGAGGTCTGCTGCAAAAAGGTGGATGATTTCCTGAATCAGAGCCTCGATGTGTCTGCCCTAAAATTGTGATTTTGTCATATGAGAAAACAATCCAAATGAAGACAAAAACTTAGGTATGTCAATATGCATATCTTGCTATGTATTAAATTATAACCATCATCACTTTATATAAAATACAAACACTATAATAAACACTAAACAAATTTTGACTTTTATTTTTGTTCGAACATCACTGTCTCAATCTTTTAGCAATCTTTAAAATAGCTAAATTAACTCAAATATAAGCCATTATGAACTTGTGAATGAAGTGTAGTACACTGATTACAAAACTCTGAACCCTGACGCCTCTCCCTGTCTGCCAACATTTCTGCTCCCCTACAAGGTAAACTTTCCTTATTTTATCTGATTATATGTACTAGATTGGTTAATACAAATGTAAAGGTGACTATATGCGTGTTAACGTATGTCTAGAGGTCTCTAATAATGTTAGAAAACATATTCAGTAGGCCATACAGACCTTTTTTATGTCATAACTACGAAAATATTCAATTTATAAAGAAGTATCCTACTTCACAGAAATGATCACACTTGGGTCTGGAACCAATTAGCCACAATTCCTGCATTGCCTGATGGGAATTTCAGGACAGGGCTTAGCAAGGTACACACCCGAGATTCACTTCTGTGTTGTTGAAAGCCCAGATCTTCTGTTACGCCTCGGCTCATTTTTGCAGGGTTTCTGTGTCAGAAAGGTTACAGCATGCTTACATTTCACATCAATGTCTTTCCATTTCAGTTTATTACACCATTGACGGAAATGCATACGGAAAGCCGTGCATGTTTCCCTTCCTGTACAAAGATCGGTGGTATGGAGATTGTACTACCTTTGACTCCTCCATAAAGCGTCTGTGGTGTGCCATTGGGACCAAATACGAACATGAGCAGTGGGGATACTGCCCCACTTCATGTAAGCACACACAATGCCACTGTCTGTTTTTTAGACAATAATAAGTATGGTTTTGGTCTTGTTTCTGTGTCCACGTGTAGCTACGGAGCACTGGCAGAAGAACCACATTACAGGAGCGTATTACCAGGTCAACGCTCAGTCGGTGCTGAGTTGGCCACAGGCTGACGAGAGCTGCAAGCAGCAGGGTGCCAGTCTGGTCAGCGTCACTGATACCAACGAGCAGGCTTTCATCTCGGGTAAGACGCCCCCAAGTGGAGCTTTATTTTATAATTACATAATATACTCAGACCTGATAAAAAATCTTAAGACCAGTTGAAAAATGGTTAGAATTTACTTTTTGCACATTTGGATCATAAAAAGGTTGAATCTTAATGTAGTAGAGCTCATTCATTCATTCATTCATTTTCTATACCGCTTATCCTCATTAGGGTCACTGGGATGCTGGAGCCTATCCCAGCAGACTTTGGGCGAGAGGCGGGGTACAGTCAATCGCAGGGCACATATAGAAGAACAAACATTCACACTCACGTTCATACCTATGGACAATTTAGAGTCGCCAATTAACCTACCATGCATGTTTTTGGAATGTGGGAGGAAACTGGAGTACCCGGAGAAAACCCACACACGCACGGGGAGAACATGCAAACCACACAGAGATGCCCAACGGAGATTTGAACCTAGGTCTTCCAGATCTCCTGACTGTGTGGCCAATGTGCTAAGCACTCACCCACCGTGCGGCTGTAGTAGAGCTACAATATGCAAAAGCAAGAAGGGGGAGTGAGACAAAAAGCACTTTGAAAAAGTAATTTATTGAAAACAACAATTAAACTGAAATAGGTTGTTTAGCAGCTGATCAAAAGTTTAAGACCATCTTTAAAAAAATTACATAAAATATTTTCTCAGTAGGAAGTAGGAGGAATAGGATGAGTAGCTCCACCGTTCTTGTTAATCACTTCAAAAATTGGTTTGGGCATGGTTGATGTGTTTCCAGGAAGCTAGTGGGAACATTGTTCCAAGTGGTGAAGATGGCTTCACGAAGGGCATCAACTGTCTGGAACTAATGGCCATTTTTAGAAACTTCCCTTGCCATCCATCCCCAAATGTTCTCTATGGAATTTAAATGAGGGGAACATGCAGAATGGTCCAAAAGAGTGATGTTCTTCTCCCTGAAGAAGTCCTTTGTCAAGCGAGCATTGTGAACTGCAGCAATGTCCTGTTGAAAACCCAGTGGTTACCACACAGACGAGGGCCCTTAGTCATAAGGGATGCCCGCTGCAATATCTGCACGTAACCAGCCGCCACCTGATGACCCTGCACCACCTGAAGCTCCAGTGTTCCAATGAATGAAAAAGCACCCCAGATCATGATGGACCCCCGTCCACTGTGTAGAAAACATCTCAGGTGGGATCTCCTTGTCATGCCAGTAACGTTGGAAACCATCTGTACCTTGAAGGTTAATTTTTTTCTCATTAGAGAATAAAACTTTTTTCCACCTTTCAATGTCCCATGATTGATGCTCCCTGGCAAAGTGTAAACCGGCAGTTTTGAGGTGTTGAAGAAGACGAGGTCTTTGAAGTCATTTTTTGTTCTTGAAACCCTTTTCCTGTAGATGGCATCTGATGGTTGTTGCGCTACTGTCGGCATCAGTAAGGGACTTAATTTGGGTTGAGGACTGGCCACTTGACTTTTTTGTTCCATAATGCTCAGGAACAAGAAACCGAGATACTTGAACTCCTCCACCTGAGGCAAGACCTCACTCCCAACCCATGAGTGAGGGAAGGTTGGAGCGTGAGATCGACAGACGGATCGGTGCATCATCTGCAGTAATGCGGTCGCTGTACCGGATCGTGGTGGTGAAGAGAGAGCTGAGCCGGAAGTCCAGGGTGTACCCCGCCTCTCGCTCAAAGCCAGCTGGGATAGGCTCCAGCATACCCGCGACCCTAATGAGGATAAGCAGCATAGAAAATGAATGAATGAATGAATGAAGTTTCAAATGTTTTTTGGCTCACTCCCCCTTTATATAAACATATTGTAGCGCTACTTAAAACCTTGTTAAGATCCAAAGATGCAAAAGGTAAATTCTAGCAATTTTTCAACTGGTTCTGATTTTGATCAGGTCTTTGTTTAATATAAATTATAATAATATTAAAAAATATATATAAGGTAAATATAAACTCTAAAAATATTATTTGACGTGAAACAACAGCAATAGCCAAAAGAGAAAAACCAGCAGTCATTTTACAAAAATAAAGAATAAAATCAAAATATTAAGAATTTTTATTTTTATTTTACAAGAATATCATAATATTATAAGGAAAAATTATGTCAAATATGTTTTCCTTTTAAGCCGTAATATTATGCAAAACAAAAAAACAACAAATAAAGTTATAATATGTGGTAAACTAGGTTGCAGTTAAAATGTCACAAAAATAAAGTCAAAATATGAGAATAAAGTCACAATTACGAGATGAAAATGTACACAAAAAAAGCTATTATTTGTTACTCAAGCAATTTCTTAATGTTATCGGTATTATCGGTATGATGTCATAATTCCTCAGTCGGACATTTGTCTTTCACCCATGATAACAACATACAAAACTAATACAAATATGAACTGTAACAAGTACCTCAGATGACTAATTAAGTCTTATAAGGACTTGTTAAGTCCTTATTAAGGACTTATAGAGTTAGCGGGCTCTAATTTCTTAGACCAGGCGCAGGCCTTCGCCTCGCCAACGAGGCGTGTTTTAGGCAAATTATGCAATTTCGTACAAGGGACAGCCTGGCATAAGTATGCTTCTGTCCCTCCTACCGGCGGAAGTGGCAAAGAAGAAGGAGAGAAGGCGTGACTGGGTTTAACACAGCTGGGTCAAATCTTCACCAATCAAATGAGCTCCTCTCCTTACCTTTAAATGCGCAGCTGGCGAAGCGAATTGCAAGTTTCGTTGAATATGGATGAGACAGCGGAAGACGGCCAAACTCCGACCTCCACAGGCTGATGATGCAAAAGTGGCTTGGAAGGAGATTACAAGTATAGTAAATCAGGTTTGTCCTGACGTACGGAGAACCGTTGCCCAGCATAAAAAAATCGAATCAATGATATCAGAAGAAGGGCAAAACAAAAACTGTCAGAGCATTGGAGGCACACGGTGGCCACTGGGGGCAGCCCCTCAACCAGTGTGATACTGAGTTTGGTGTAGGACATTGTGTGGTCCACGCTCTCAGCTATAGTATTGAGGGTTTTGGTGGTGTTGAGGTTGGTATTACAGATATGGTAAGCCTTTTTTTTGCCGCTAATAAAGACACTTGTATTTAGTAACCTATATTTGAACCCCCGTGTAATATAAACAAATAAAAACTATGCATAATGGGGATGAAATCCGAAGCAACTGTGCATAAAAGATGCATTGCCAAGCTTGTGGTCTGGCTGGCCCTTGTCACTTGTGTTTGCATGTGAGATAAACTTGTATTACCCAGTTAATTATGATGATTTTTGCAATTTTTGGTAACACAATCAAAGATGTCAATACGTTTAATTAACTGTTTGTTTACAATTAACTACATCCATACCAGATCCGCTGGCAACCGATGATGATGAGGAGGTGGAGGGGGGGTGGCGATAGGGACAAAGGAGGAGGTGGCCAGAAGGTGACGGCGTAACAGAGGCAGACGGGACAGTCATTATAGATCAAAATGCATGTGCTGATTCAGATAGTTACTTTAAACAGTGGTTGTTGTCATTATTAAATGCATTCAAATGTGCCTGACACTGTGTAAACCGGACTGTGGGGTTTGGTGACGCGTGAGCACTGAGCGCCAGTCAGCCAAACTACCACAAGACCGGCTGTGCTTCGCCTTACGCTAGCGTAGACCAGGTTGGAGCTGGAGAGCTGTCAGTGCACCTTCGGCAAAGCTCTTTGGCAAGAAATTGTCACTATGCCAGGCTGAATAAGTCGGCACCTCCCACTGCTGCGCCGCCACACCCATAGCGGCGTGCCACGGTCTACCAAATGACCAAATTGACTGCGCACTGTGTTACACCAGATGAAATTACCACTGCGCAGCCTGCACCACGTTACACCACGCTGGGCCAGCCACAAAATTAGAGCCCAGAATGTAAAGACAAACTCATCGGAACATAAAATATCTAAATATTTGAAGTTGTGCAAACCTCAATAAAAACACATTTCAACCACTGCACCACCACTGAATGAGAAAAATGTAATTTTACCATTATCCTGTGTTTACTTGTCCATTTGCAAGTTTTTTTTTGTCCAATCTTCAGCATCATCACTATATTTTTTTAGGCCGCATCTCCATGTTAGGGTTTGATTTTATATGTTGCCAATGAAATTGAACCCTTCAATTGCCACTTCTGTAGTTATTGAAAATATAAACAATCTTCTTTTCCTTTCGGCTTACTCCTTTATGGGTCGCCACAGCAAATCAATTGCCTCCATCTAACTCTGTCTTCTGTATCCTCTTCTCTTGCGCCAACTACCTTCATGTCCACTTTCACTACATCCATAAACCTTCTCTCGGGTCTTCCTCTAGGCCTCCTGCCTGGCAATTCACAACTCAGCATCCTTCTACCAATATATTCACTATCTCTTCTCTTGACATGTCCGAACCATCTCAGTCTGGCCTCTCTGACTTTATCTCCAAAACCTCTAACATGTGCTGTCCTTCTGATGTGCTCATTCCTGATCCTGTCCATCCTGGTCACACCCAAAGAGAACCTCAGCATCTTCAACCCGGGTTACCTCCAGCTCTGCCTCTTGTCTTTTCCTCAATGGCACTGTCTCTGAACCAAACAACATGGCTGGTCTCACCACAGTTTTGTACACCTTTCCTTTCATTTTAGCTGAAACTCTTCTATCACACATCACACCCGACACTTTTCTCCACCCATTCCAGCCTGCCTGCACACGCTTTTTCTCCTCTTTTCCACACACTCCATTGCTCTGGACTGTTGACCCTAAGTACTTAAAATCCTCCACATTCTTCATCTCTTCTCCCAGTAACCTCACTGTTCCAATTGAGTCCCTCTCATTTACACACATGTACTCCGTCTTGCTGCGGCTAACCTTCATTCCTCTCCTTTCCAGGGCACACCTCCACTCTTCAAGCTTCTCCTCCACCTCTTCCTTGCTCTCACCACATATCACAATGTCATCTGCAAACATCATAGTCCATGGAGATTCCTGTCTAACCTCGTCCGTCAGCCTGTCCATCACCATAGCAAACAAGAAGGGGCTCAGAGCTGATCCCGGATGTAGTCCCACCTTCACTCGTAACTCCTCTGTCACACTTGCAGCACACCTCACTACTGTCTTACAGTCCTCGTACATGTCCTGCACCGCTCTAACATACTTCTCTGCCACTCCAGACTTCCTCATACAATACCACAGTTCTTCTCTGGGCACCCTGTCATAAGCTTTCTCCAGATCTACAAAAACACAATGCAGCTCCCTCTGACCTTCCCTGTACTTCTCTATCAACATCCTCAAAGCAAATACTGCATCTGTTGTACTCTTTTTTGCCATAAAACCATACTGATGCTCACAAATGCTCACGTTTGTCCTTAGTCTAGCTTCAACTAATCTTTCCCATATCTTTATTGTATGGCTCATCAGCCTTATTCCTCTGTAGTTGCCACAATTTTGTGCATCTCCCTTGTTCTTAAAAACGGGCACCAGCACACTTCTCCTCCAGTCCTCAGGCATCTTCTCATTATCTAAGATCTTGTTAAACAACCCGGTCAGGAACTCTATTGCCACCTCTCCTAGGCACTTCCATACCTCCACAGGTATATCATCAGGACCGAGTGCCTTTCCATTCTTCATCCTCTTCAATACCCTCCACACTTCTTCCTTACTAAACTTTGCACATTCCTGGCCCACAACAGTCACCTCTTCTACTCGTCGTTCTCTCTTATTTTCCTCATTCATCAACACTTCAAAGTACTCTTTCCATCTTTCCATGACACTACTGGCACCTGTCAATACCCTTCCATCCCTATCCTTTATCACCCTAACCTGCTGCACGTCCTTCCAATCAGTGACTCTCTGCCTTGCCAACCTGTATAGATCTTTCTCTCCCTCCTTGCTATCCAACCTAGCATACAAGTCATCATTAGCCCCTTGTTTGGGCTTTGCCACCTTTACTTTCACCTTACGCTGCTTCTCTCTGTACTCCTGTCTACTCTCTTCAGTCCTCTCAGTGTCCCACTTCTTCTTAGCTAACCTCTTACTCTGTATACACTCCTGCACCTCCTCATTCCACCACCAAGTCTCCTTATCTACTTTCCTTCCAGATGACACACCAAGTACTCTCCTACCTGTCTCCCTGATCACAGTAGCTGTAGTTGTCCAGTCATCTGGAAGGACTTCCTGGCCACCCATAGCCTTTTTCAACTCCTTCCTAAATGTCACGCAACACTCCTCCTTTTTGAGCTTCCACCATTTTGTCCTCTGTTCTGCCTTTACCCTCTTCATCCTTCTCACCACTAGAGTCATCCTACACACCACCATCCTATGCTGTCTGGCTACACTCTCACCTACCACTGCTTTGCAGTCACTGACCTCCTTCAGGTTACACCTTCTACACAAGATGTAGTCTACCTGTGTGCTCCTACCTCCACTCTTGTAGGTCACCCTATGTTCCTGTCTCTTCTGGAAGAAAGTATTCACTACAGCCATTTCCATCCTTTTTGCAAAGTCGACCACCATCTGTCCTTCAGCGTTCCTCTCCTGGATACCAAACTTGCCCATCACCTCCTCATCATCTCTGTTTCCTGCACCAACATGCCCATTGAAGTCCGCACCAATGACAACTCTCTCACTTCTGGGGATGTTCTGCATCACTTCATCCAGGTCTGACCAGAATTTATCTTTCTCCTCCATCTTACATCCTACCTGTGGAGCATACCCACTAACCACATTGAACATCACACCTTCGATTTCTAGCTTCAGGCTCATCACTCTATCTGACACTCTTTTTACCTCCAGGACGTTGCTAGCAAACTCCTCCTTCAAAATCACCCCTACTCCATTTCTCTTCCTATCTACACCATGATAGAACAGCTTGAACCCTGCTCCTAAGCTTCTAGCCTTGCTACCGTTCCACCTGGTCTCCTGGACACACACTATGTCTACCTTCCTTCTCTGCATCATGTCAACTAATTCTCTACCTTTTCCTGTCATAGTTCCAACATTCTAAGTCCCAACTCTTAGTTCTATACTCTTAGCATTCCTCTTCTCTCTCGGACCACGTCCGATCCGGTGAGGAAGTCATTTGTCTGATTCGCATGTTCGGGTTTGGCAAAGTTTTACGTCGGATGCCCCTCCTTGACACAACCCTCTGTATTTATCCGGGCTTGGGACCGGCACAATAAGACACTGGCTTGTGCCCTGTTGCGGCTACATTATTGAAAATATAAGTAATGCGCATCTAAATTGACTTGATTGTGGTAAGAGATCAAACTCAACTCTGAAAGTTAGTTCTTGTGCACATGTTCGGGAAACATTTATAGCAACACACCCTAGCACAAGACTTATTCATGTCTTAGATGGTTAATTTTCTCTGATTACTATATCGGGTAATGTATATTGTATTGTATATTGTATTGTATTGTACTATATTGTAAAGGTGGCTTTAAGGATGTTTCTAGAGGGTTTTAATAATGTTAAAAAAATATTTAGAATGTTGTAAGTTTTCTCTGCTATGAAAATATTCCATTTATAAATAAGGAATCATACTTTGCGGAAATTCACTTGTCAAAGTTGTTTCTGGTTACCAGTTAACAGTGATAAACGAGGTATTACTGTACTACTTTTAAGGAGTTTGTGTGAGTTCTGCCTTTTGGCAACAAGCATTAAGCAATAAAAATGAGGAACACTTTTGAAAAAAAGCAATCTCTTCTTCAGCCTGTCCTTTTTTTGGTCTTTTGTCGCTTCCACCACACAGCACTGTTAGGAAATGGGAAAAATAAGCTTTGGATCGGGCTGGTCCTCAACCCTGAGCACGGCTGGCAGTGGTCAGACGGGCAACCCTTGCGATACCTGAGATGGAGTAGTGGTAAGTAATTGATAACCTTGGCAATACAGTATTCTAAAAAACTGACACATGAAGTAAGAGGTGTTCACAAGTAGGATGTTCTCATTTTAGGATTTCCGCTTCCTAATCCGGGCCACAACTGCGCACTTTTGGACTCGGCTGGGCAGCACAAATGGCAAACGTTATCCTGTGCAAAGAAAATAGGCTACATCTGCTACAAAGCTGGAGCTCCACCTGTCCCTCCGCAGGGTACAGAATCAGCCTCTAAATATTACAACCCCCTTTGTTATGCTCTCATTGATTGTCTTCTTTTCTTTTCTTGTCACCAGTGGAACAAGGGTTCTGTTCAAACCCGTGGATTCCCTACAACGGCCACTGCTTCCACCTCCTTCGAACCCCACAGACATGGACAGACGCTCAGAAGGATTGCCGCAAAGAGGCAGGCGAACTCGTGAGCTTGCGCAACATAGAGGACTACAGCTTTGTCATCTCTCAACTTGGATATGGTCAGTGAGCGCAACGTTTGTCTTCATCAAACTGCAGGTGGATTATTTTGAAAATAATTTGCCAAAAAAATGGCAATTAAAAACACTCAAACAAATATTATATTAAATATATTAACATTATACTTAAAATCTCTTTATCATGTGTACAGTTGTGTTATAAGGATATGAATGCTTCTATTCCAGGGGTGTCCATACTTTTTCCTGCAAGGGCCACGTATTGAAAAATGGAAGGATGCAAGGGCCACTTGCAGAAAAAAAACTGTATACCAGCTTTGTAATATAGGTGAAAAAGCCTATTAGTACAAACTTTGTTTCACCATTTATGCTGTTCTGATGGTTTTTCTTTAATATTCCAAATTAAAATACATTTTCCAAATTTCTATAATATTTTGACTTTACGGCCATAATAGTATTATTTCTTCCCCAAACACATTTTTACAAAAATTACTTTGTTTTGTTTGTTTCTTATAATACTACTTATTACTTTTATAAATAAAACATATATTTTTAAATACTTGCTATAGTGAGTAATATATAGTGTACATAATACAGTATGTACATAATTATAAATAATTTTTTATTATAAAGTTTATTCTGATAAAATTGCACCTTTGGGTCCTCAACCCAAAATTGCACCTTATTGTCTTGTTAGAATACAACTTTTTCTTAGTTTTTTACTTTATTCTCGTGAAAGGTTATTTTCCATTTCTGCTGTTGTTAGGTTTTTTCATTTTACAAACTAATTCAACTTTTTCATCTTTTAAATTTTCTTTATTTTACTTTATTCTCCAAAATGTTTTGACTTTATTCTTGTAACAGTAGAACTTTTTCTGCAACCTAATTTTCTAGAAACTGAACCTTTATTTATTATTATTTATTGTTTGTTTGTTTCTCATAAAATTACAACTTTAACAAATATTTTTCTTTAATTTTTCTTTCAACTTTATGTTACTAATATGAGATTATTTTTCCTCATAATATTAGGACTTTACTATGCTTGCATAATTCTGACTTTTTCTTGTTAGATTACAACTTTTTACTTTTAATATTTTTAATTTATTTTAAAAATTACTTTTGATTTTTCAAATATTTCTGTTGTTTTTTCTGTTCTTTTTGTTTTTCTACTTTTTAAATTTTTAGAGTGTGCTGCTGGCCAATAAAACAACAGCAGTTTGCCCGGTTGCATGTTGGACACCCGTACTTTATTCAGTTAACCACAGAGTTTACTATAGTTGTCGGATGTGCAGTCTACATCAGCAACAGCAGGGTTTCTAGTTAACGCAAGGTCATAAAACATTGGTAGTAACAGCTGTGGCTGCAAGCAATTTTTTGAGGTTTTCTAAAAATTTACAAAAAAAATTTGCAAATGGTAAATAAACAGTCAGCTCTTCAGCTCTATCTACCTTTGCATGCACTTTATATGTGTTCCACTCAGTTGCTAGTGTGAAAGCCATGCGTGTTACACTTGCTGTGCTATTCTGTACAGCAAATTCATCAGCGCTATTACAAGGGAGTGCAGAAGTATTAGGCAAGTCGTATTTTTGAGGATGAATTTTATTATTGAACAACAATCATGTTCTCAATGAACCCAAAAAACTCATTAACATCAAAGCTGAATATTTTTAGAAGTCGTTTTTAGTTTGTTTTTAATTTTAGGTATTTTAGGAGGATATCCGGGTGTGCAGGTGACTATTATTGTGCATAATTATTAGGCAACTTAACAAAAAACCTATATATACGCGTTTCAATGATTTCTTTTCACCAATTAAACCAATATAACATCTCAACATTCACAAATATACATTTCTGACATTCAAAACAAAACAAAAACAAATCATTGACCAATATAGCCACCTTTCTTTGCAAGGACACTCAAAAGCCTGCCATCCATGGATTCTGTCAGTGTTTTGATCTGTTCACCATCAACATTGCGTGCAGCAGCAACCACAGCCTCCCAGACACTGTTCAGAGAGGTGTACTGCTTTCCCTCCTTGTAAATCTCACATTTGATGATGGACCACAGGTTCTCTACAGGGTTCAGATCAGGTGAACAAGGAGGCCAAGTCATTAGTATGTCTTCTTTTACACCCTTTCTTGCCAGTCATGCTGTGGAGTACTTGGACGCGTGTGATGGAGCATTGTCCTGCACGGAAATCATGTTTTTCTTGAAGGATGCAGACTTCTTCCTGTACCACTGCTTGAAGAAGGTGTCTTCCAAAAACTGGCAGTAGGACTGGGAGTTGAGCTTGACTCCATCCTCAACCTGAAAAGGCCCCACAAGCTCATCTTTGATGATACCATCCCAAACCAGTACTCCACCTCCACCTTGCTGGCGTCTGAGTCGGACTGGAGCTCTCTGCCCTTTACCGATCCAGCCACAAGCCCATCCATCAGGCCCATCAAGACTCACTCTCATTTCATCAGTCCATAAAACTTTAGAAAAATCTGTCTTCAGATATTTCTTGGCCCGGTCTTGACGTTTCAGCTTGTGTGTCTTGTTCAGTGTTGGTGGTTTTTCAGCCTTTCTTACCTTGGCCATGTCTCTGAGTATTGCACACCTTGTGCTTTTGGGCACTCCAGTGATGTTGCAGCTCGGAAATATGGCAAAACCGGTGGCACGTGGCATCTTGGCAGCTGCACGCATGACTTTTCTCAGTTCATGGGCAGGTATTTTACGTCTTGGTTTTTCCACACGCTTCTCGCAACCCTGTTGACTATTTTGAATGAAGCGCTTGATGGTTCGATGATCACGCTTCAGAAGCTTGGCAATTTTAAGAGTGCTGCATCCCTCTGCAAGATATCTCACTAGCTTTGACTTTTTGGAGCCTGTCAAGTCCTTCTTTTGACCCATTTTGCCAAAGGAAAGGAAGTTGCCTAATAATTATGCACACCTGATATAGGGTGTGATGTCATTAGACCACACCCCTTCTCATTACAGAGATGCACATCACCTAATATGTTTAACTGGTAGTAGGCTTTCCAGCCTATACAGCTTGGAGTAGGACAACATGCATAAAGAGGATGATGTGGTCAAAATACTCATTTGGCTAATAATTCTGCACTCCCTTGTAAAACTGGCTAAGCAGTTTGCTCCTCACTGCTGTTACAACATTGGTTCTGTTGTTGCTGTGTACTGCAATACATTTAATAATTCATAAATGACCATGTGGTCAGCTACATTTTCTTTCATCTTTTGCATGCACTCCAGATTATTCACTGAGTAAAAATAATAAAAATAAAAATAATCTCAGAAGTCAAATGAAGTTAGCCGAGCAACTGATAATGTAGTAACGTGACAGTAACAGTTTTGCTTTTATTGTCAACAAGCTAAGTGTTAAATAAATTGTCTACAGCCTCCACCGATGAGCTCTGGATCGGCCTGAACGACAGGCGGACAGAGGGCCTGTTTGAGTGGAGTGACCTCACTGCCGTCACGTTCACCAGCTGGCAGTATGGAGAACCCACTCTCTCCACAGATGATGAGGACTGTGTTCTCATGAGAGGCGAGGTAAAGCAGCCAAACACCAGCATTACCTAAATCAAGGCACTCAGCAATGCTGCTTGCAAGTGTGTTACAGTTGTAGTTCTGAAATGTGCCTGACAGAATGGTAACTGGGCAGATCGCTCCTGTGATGAAAAACATGGATTCGTCTGCATGAAACAAAGCAGTGCGGCGCACACAAGAGATGAAATTGATTTGGATATTGGCTGCAAAGCTGTGAGTCAACTTTACGTATAATATGGAACTTCTCGAGAAGGGAGCTTTATTAAATACATGTAGGTGTTTTGCACATTTTGGCTTGAATCTGTCTCCAATGACCCAGGGGTGGAAGAGACATGGCTCCTACTGTTACTTTGTGGGGATGGAGACCAAAACATTTGATGAGGCCAAAGATGGCTGCAAGACATCAGACTCCTATTTGGTTGATGTGTCTAATGGGTAAGGGTACTCGCAGTTAGCACCTACTGTACGTGCATTTGTGTTTTATAAATAAGATGGTGGGCTACCAGCCCGTCGGGTGCACAGCATTCTCACAAAACAGAAGCACTTTTTTGTGCAATAGGAAAAAAAATGGTGACTGGACAGGCTGTTCTTTCAGAAATGCAAAAACATTGTAAATACACCAAGCCTAAAGCCACAGATGGCATTTTTTATATTTCAACATTCTTCTTAAATAACCTATGTACATTTTCTTTACATAATATCATGACTTTATTCCTATAATATTGTAACTTATTCCCTAAGCAAATTTTCCAAAAATTACAACTTTATTTTGTTTTCTTTGTTTCTCATAATATTCTGACTTTTAAAAAAATAACTCTTTTTAATATTTAAACTCTACTGTATGCCACTTAAAAATACATTTTTACTTAACAATTTTACGATTTTATTCTTGTAAAATAACATCTTATTTTCATGTTAAAATTTAAATTACAGATTTTTTCTTCCGTTTTTTTTTCTATTTCAACGTTCTTCTGGTAAATTTTCTTATATAATAATATATAAGAAATTAAATAAATTAAATAAATGTACATTTTCTTATATAATAACATATACGAAAATTTATCATATATAATAATTATGACTTTATTCCCAAACATTATGCGTTTTTATGCATTCACTTTTTTCCCACAACGAAATTTTAAAAACAATTACAACTTTATTCATTGTTTTGTTTTTTTCTAATAATATTGCAACTTTTGTTTTTAGATGTATTCATCTATTTCTCCTCATAATATAAATAATTACGTTTTCTTGTTAGATTGCAGTTTATCCATCCATCCATCCATCCATCCATCTTCTTCCACTTATCCGAGGTCAGGTGTCGGGGACTGTGCACTGCTTCCCCCTCCTGAAACGGCGGTTGGTGGTCCAGATTCTCTTTGAAGCCGTCTGAACATCGTTTTCCATGGCTTCTCCAAACTCCTTTCATGTACGAGTTTTTGCCTCAGTGACCGCCAGAGCCGCTGACCGCTTGGCCTGCCGGTACCTGTCAGATGCCTCCAGAGTACCAGGAGCCAAAGGGGATTGATAGGACTCTTTCTTCATCTTGACAGCATCCCTCACCACTGGTGTCCACCAACGGGTTGTGGGATTACCGCTTTACGGTAATGCACCAACCACCTTGCGGCCACAGCTCCGATCAGCCGCATCAACAATGGAGGCGCGAAATATTGCCCACTTGGACTCAATGTCCGCTGCCTCCCATGGTCGAAGCATTCCCGGAGGTGGGAGTTGAAACTCCTTCTGACAGGGGACTCTGCCAGATGTTCCCAGCAGACCCTCACAATGCTTTGGGTCAGCCTGGTCTGACCGGGATCCTCCCCCACTATCGGAACCAACTCACCACCAAGTGGTGATCGGTTGACAACTACACCCCTCTCTTCACCCGAGTGTCCAAGACATGTGACATGTAAGTCTGACGACACAACTACAAAGTCAATCATTGAACTGCGGCCCAGGGTGTCCTGTTGCCAAGTGCACATGTGGACACCCTTATGCTTAAACATGGTGTTCATTATAGACAATCTGTGAGGAGCAAGTCCAATACCAAAAAACCCCTCGCATTAAGATCAGGGGGGGCCGTTCCTCCCAATCACAAGAATTGCCACGCCTGCTCGTCGCCTCTCATTTCCAGCAACACCAGAGTGGAATGAAGTCCAGACTCTCTCGAGAGGACTGGTTCCAGAGCCCTTGCTGTGCGTTGAGGCGAGTCCGACCGACTATATCTAGCCGGAATTTCTCCACCTCTGCCACCAGCTCTGGCTCCTTCCCCGCCAGAGAAGTGACATTCCATGACCGACAACTAGCTTCTGTAGGATCGGACCGCCGCCACCCAGCTCACTTTGCACCCGACCCCTTTGACCCCTCTAATGAGTGGTGAGCCCATGGGAGGGGGGACCCACGTTACCTTTTTGGGCTGTGCCTGACCCGGCCCAATGGGTGCAGGCCCGGCCACCAGACGCCCACCAACATGCCCCACCTCCAGACCTGGCTTCAGAGAGGGGCCCCGGTGACCCGCATCCGGGCCAGGGAAAACGAAGTCCATTTTCGTAAGCCATCATCACGGACTTTTGCGCCACTCTTTGTCTGGTCCCTCCCCTAGGACCTGTTTGTCATGGGCGACCCTACCAGGTGCATGAAAGCCCCCGACAACTTAGCTCCTAGGATCATTGGGACACGCAAACTCCCCCACCACAATAAGGTGCTGGTTCATCGAGAGATTACATCTTATTTATTTTAATATTCTGATTTTATTCTTGTACTGCTGATTTTTTCCCTTTTTTGTCAAATTATATCTTTAGAATGTGTGGCAGGCCAACAAAAAAAAACAGATGTTCCCCGGACCACACTTTGGGAACCCCTGGCAGAAGTTTTATTTGAAGCTTTAATGTTACACTGACCGTGCAGGCAAAAGATTCCCCTGCCCACACAGCAGAAAAAGGACAAGGAGAGATGGTGGAACATAAAAAAATGAGAAATGACAGGAAATAATGTTTATTCATAGACAATTATGTATAAATGTGAAAGTAGTTTTTAGATCTGATAAAAACATGCGTTGTTCAGTCAACAAGACCTCTATGACATTTTGTGAATATTTCCAGGGTAGACAATGCATTCTTGGTCAGCTTAGTGGGAGCGAGACCTGAGAAGTATTTCTGGCTGGGCCTCTCAAATCAGAAGAACGCTGATGAGTTTGTGTGGACCAATGACAATGCAGTCAGATTTACACACTGGAACAATGAAATGCCTGGTAAGTGTGTTTTTTTAGTTACATCCTCAAGATGAGAGAAAGAGACAGGACAGCTTCTAACTCTTTCCTATAGGTAGTAGACAGGGCTGCGTTGCCATGACAACTGGTATTTTGGCCGGGTTGTGGGATCTTCTGCCATGCACCAACAAGGAGAAATACATCTGCAAACATCTGGCTGAAGGGGCTGTGTTAACGCCTCCACCGCCTACTGTTAGCCCTCCGCAGTGTGCCGAAGGCTGGATCCGGGTGGGAACAAGAAACATCTGCTCCAAGGTACAGCTGGAGGTCACAGTCTAGGGGTGTCACAAGCGCTCGCAGAATTATACTGTAACAAAATTTCTTGTTCAGAAAAAAAAACTGGGACAATAAATAATTAATTAATTAATCACACAATAAATGAAAATAAACATAATTTTACAGGCCTTAATATATTGCCATGTGCAAGTGTGTCTCTTTTTCTCGTTTCTCGCTTCCAAACAGGCAGGAAGAGGGTTCACTTGGTGCTATCATTTCAGCACCATGGCGCGTTCCATAGAACAACAGTATGAATGGAGTGAACCCTTTTATCAGTCATTCAGTGTCTATGTCTCAGTGGGCGGAGGCGGGGCCACTAGCATACACAGAGTGCAACTTAGTAAAAATATATATTAGTTTTACATTATATAGTACTCATGTTTTTTATTGTAATTTTTTAAAAAGTAATGTTAATATTGTGTCTCGTCTTGTCATCATCAACCCAATCTTGTGTATGGTCTCGTCTCGTGAATTAACTGTCTTGAGACAGTGCTATTATTTACTGTTTATTTTGTCTGTTCATTGTATGTTACGGCACACTCGCAGTTGGCCGGACTTTTCACAGCATACTGTATTTTCTTTCAATCAAATGACCTTAAATTTTGATGTCGCGCACTCCAGTTCTTCACAGGGCCCCGTGACTTTGAGAAGACTTGGTATGAGGCCCGAGATTACTGCAGGGCCATTGGAGGAGATCTACTCAGCATCCACAGTAGCTCTGAGCTCTTTGTGGGACGGTATGATGCCTTCAAACAATATAATACAATGCAAGAAAAAAAGGACATATGATTTCATACTACTACTGAACTAGCATGTAATTATTAGGTTTAAGCGCAATTATAGGGCAAGCGCAACGCTTATTTTAATGCACAACACACCAGTGCAGGGAGAAACATGGGACAAAATAAGAATTAGGATTGGCATGGGTGACGATGTGTGCTGGTTTGTCTGACCTTGGCTATGGGGTCAGTGTGTGGGTCAGCCTGCTTACTGTAGGCTGGGCTCAAATTGGGTTAGTACTCCCCAGGGAGGCATCCAGGAGGCATGCTAACCAGATGCCCGAGCCACCTCATCTGGCTTCTCTCAATGCGGAGGAGCAGCGGTCCTACTCTGAGTCTCTCACGGATGACAGTGCTTCTCGCCCTATCCAGAGCCCAGCCACGCTGCGGAGGAAACTTATTTCCGCCGCTTGTACCCGCGATCTTGTCCTTTCGGTCACTACCCAAACTCATGACCATAGGTGAGGGTAGGAAATTGAGAGCTTTGCCTTTCGGCTTAGCTCTCTCTTCACCACAACAGACCGATGCAGAGTCTGCATCACTTCAGAAGCTGCACCAATCCGTCTGTCCCATCTCGTGTTCCATCCTTCCCTCACTCGTGAACAAGACCATCATATACTTAAACTCCTCCACTTGGGGCAGGATCACATCCCCGACCCGGAGATTGCACTCCACCTTTCCGGGCAAGGACCATGGACTTGAACTTAGAGGTGCTGATTCTCATCCCATTAAAAAGCGGGACCACCACCCCGGTTTGCCAATCCAGGGGTGGTGGTCCGATGACTACGCAATGCTGCAGAGTTGTGTCAACCAAGACACGCATACAACATCCAGGGCCTTAAGGAAATCTGGCTGGATTTTATCCACCCCCGTGGCCCTGCCACCGAGGAGCTTTTTGACCACCCTGGTGACCTCAGCCCCAGAGATAGAAGAACCTGCCACAGAGTCCCCAGGTACTGCTTCCTCACTGTAAGATGTGTCGTTGGGATTGAGGAGGTCTTCAAAGTATTCCTCTCACCGGTCCCCAACATCTTGAGTCGAGGTCAGCAGCACACCATCCCCACCATACACGGCGTTGTCTATGAACTGCTTCCCCCTGCTGAGATGGCGGATGGTGGTCCAGAATCTCTTTGAAGCCGTCCGGAAGTCATTTTCCATGGCCTCTCCGAACGGCTTCAAAGTCCGAGTTTTTGCCTCAGTGACTGCTTGGCCTGCCGATACATGTCAGCTGCTTCCGGAGTCCAATGGGCCAAAAAGGCTCGTTAGGACTCCTTATTCATTTTGGCGGCATCCCTTACCACTGGTGTCCACCAACGGGTTCTGGGATTACCGCCACGACAGGTGGGGTTGACCCTCCTTACAGGGGAGTCTGCCAAACGTTCCCAGCAGACCCTTGCAATGCGTTTGGGTCTGCCACGTCTGACGCATCCTCCCCCGCCATCGAGACTAACTCACCACCAGGTGGTGATTGGTTGACAACTGCGCCCATCTTCTCACCCGAGTGTCCAGAACATGTGCCCGCAAGTCTGACGACATGACCACAAAATCAATCATTGAACTGCGGCCCAGGGTGTCCTGGTGTCAAGTGTACAGTACATGTGGACACCCTTATGCTTGAACATGGTGTTTGTTATGGACAATCCATGACGGGCATAGAAGTCCAATAACAAAACACCGCTCGGGTTAAGATCAGGGGTGCCGTTCCTCCCAATCACACCTCTCCAGGCCTCACTGTCGCTGCCAAACAGAGCGTTGAAGTCCCCCAGCAGAACAAGGGAATCCCCCGAGGGAGCACTTTCCAGCGCTCCCTCTAAGGAATAAAAAAAAGGCTGGTATTCTGATTTCCCGTTTGGCGTATCAGCGCAGACAACAGTCAGTACCCGTCCCCCCACCCAAAGGCGGAGGGCGGAGGCGGAGGGTTCTCGTGAACCACTCTTTGTCTGGTCCCTCCCCTAGGACCTGTTTGTCATGGGTGACCCTACCAGGGGCATGAAAACCCCCGGCAACTTAGCTCCTAGAATAACTGGGGGAAACAAACTCCTCCACCGCGATAAGGTGGTGGCTCAGGAAGGAGGAAAACAAAGCATGTAATTATTTGAATTCCATATGTTTTACTGATGTAGTTACTGATGTTTTGTGATGTTATTCGTCACAGCTATGGAAAGGCCTGGATTGGACTTCATATTGCTGACCCAAGCACTGGCTACGTGTGGAGTGATGGATCCCCAGTGAGAGAGATATTTATTTATTTACTTATTTTTGGATTCAGATTTATATTTTGACTTGATTTTGATTGAATTTAGACTTTTTAGTTATTTATATGTATTTATATTTTTTTGTGTTTATTAAGGCTGCCAATCAACTAAAATATTTGATCGTGATGAATTGCATTTTGTCCATAGTTAATTGCAGGTAAAAATAAGTTTTTATTTAGAATAAGTAGGGATGTAAATATCTTTGTGGTGAACAATTTGATATGCAAATATAATAACTACATAAAATAAAAAAGGGATATTGATATTGGAAATATGGGCCATTATTTTATTCAAAAATAATATACAATTAGAAATCAAGCGGCAATTAGTCCCACTGTTTGACGGTCCTTAAATGTCTAACCCTTCTTGGTTTTCACACGTAGCTCTCACATTATTATACTACAGTGCCTCCCTTTTGCCCTGTGGCCTCCCTGTGGTGATAAAAAGGTTGGGAACCATTGCTTTTAAAGCACACTTTGACAGCCCTAGTATTTACTGTATGTATTTACTTACATATTTCTTTGTTTATTTTGCTATTAGATGGCTTGGCAGGGCTTGATTTGATCTTGACTTTTCCTCTATGCACTCAGTGCTACCCTTTTGTGGTGGCATCACAAAAAAAGCCAAATAAGAAGTAAAATTGACATTTTTCTTTGTTTTTAATTGAAAAAAAGAGAAAAATAAATAAATACAATAATAATAATATTAATGGATGTTCCACTGAATTCAAACACATAGAAAATATATATATATATTTTTCTTTTTCCACAGGTAAACTTCCAACACTGGCAGGAAGGAGAGCCAAACAATTTTCAGAATTCAGAATCCTGCATTGAATTCCGAATATATCGAGCCGATGACAGTGGGTCCTGGAATGATGTTCACTGTGAGAGCTACAACGACTGGCTTTGTCAGATCCGTGCAGGTCAGATTGTTTGTGATTGTGGTTTAGTTTGCAAGACGGCTGGATGGCTATGCTAATTCTTTGTCTTTTTAATCCAGGAGTTATGCCAAAGCCACCTCCAAATGATACTGCAGTAGGTTAGTAGACACTACAGACCAACATGTAATGGTCACATGTAACGGTCAGATGACTAGTGTTTCTGACACACCCTTGCCAGAGTTTAACCAGACCTCAGATGGTTGGGTGGAGTGGAGGGGGATTCAGTACTACATAAACAGAGTCTCCATGGCCATGGAAGACGCTCGCCATTACTGCCAGCAAAGACATGGAGATTTGGCGTCCATCAGTAGTGAAGCCGAAAGCATCTTCTTATGGAAGCAGGTATGGATGCTCACACTAAATCACAAACGATCAAAGCTTACGTGATTTATTTGTCTTCATGTGTTAATATAGGTGTCCAGAAGCTATGGGGCTTACTACATTGGTTTGTCAGTGGACCTTGATGGCTCATTTTGGTGAGTATGAATGCCCAAACCACACCATGAGCGGGAAAATTCACCATACTGTTTTTATAGGGAGAGAAAAAAACAATTCCAATATCACATTTTATTCCAATAGCAGGTCAATGATTTCGGTATTATCGGACATCCCTCACTTTATATTGTACATGTAAAACCATCAAAACATGTTGTGTGTTAACATTTTTCTGAGTAAACCGTAGACAGAGCTGACTTTTGTTTCCGGTTCCGGTTTTGTTAGCAAGCTCAGAATGCTAACAAGGAAAAATACAACGAAAACCAGATGGACTCACCCCATGTATTAATAACATATTGTGTGCTAACTTGAAAGTGTACAAAAACTAAGACAAAATGTTTGACGCTCCAAATCATTAATAAAGTTACATTAAAATGACAGCGAGTTTAGGTAACTAAACCCCTTGCATTTTCAGCGTGCTCCCAATATTATTGACAATGCAAAAGTGCTAAAAAAGTGTGTGAAACAAATAATTGTTGTCCAAATCGTGTGTTCTTCAAAAGGTGGATGGATGGTACTTCAGTGGGGTATCAAAGATGGGATGAGAACCAACCTGACCCAAATTCCTATGATCAGAATTGTGTCTCAATGTCCTACTTTATGGGTGAGTCCTATGGAGAAGGCTCAGAGTGAGATATAAATACGAGCATCGTAATTCAACCTTTTTTCCCAGGCTTGTGGCGAGGTTCCAACTGTGGGGAAGAGCACCAGTCTATTTGTAAGCGTGGAACGTCGGTGCATGTCAACACCACTGCTGCCCCAACAGTTCCTCCCAAAGGGGGCTGCCCGCTCAAATGGACCAAATTTGACTCCAGGGTACGACATAACAGTAGAACCTCAATGTCAAATGCTCATGAGGTCTTATAGAATGTTTATGCAAATGAGCATTCCTCACAGTCCAGGGTGAACCCTGCCTCTCACCAAAGGTCAGCTGGGATTGGATCCAGCATAACCTTGCAACCCTGATGAGGATAAGTGGCATAGAAATGTAATGAATGAATGTGTTAGCATCAAAGGAACAACCGCGTGTGTTTTGCTTTTGCTTTCTGGAGCTTTGATGCAACACAAGGCAAACCTCCGTCATTCAGTTCAGCAAAAATCAAAAGATAAACACTGTGATTTTTCTTTGGCTTTTTCTTCTTTGATTATATTACTTGAGTCCAGAGGCACCAGATGTGTCATTGCTTGTTCTCAAACTTAAAGTGGAGGGTTTTTTACATATATTTTTAAATGGATAACATATTTTTACACTAGAATTATTATTAACAGCGGTTGACTTATTTTTACACCTGAATGTTAAAAGTGAGCATTTGTACATCTGAATTCTAACAGCAGTTAACTTTCATTCATTCATTCATTTTCTATACCGCTTATCCTGATTAGGGTCGCGGGAGCGGTTCACTTATTTTACATTTGAATTGTAAAAATTACTCTTTTTTAGAAGAGTGCTGGGTGTGTTCCTACAATACACTCCTCAGCCTCTTAGGCAAACCTCTCAATTTACCTCAATCTGCGGCTCTTCAGCCTCCTTGTTGCGGCTCCCTTTTGCTAAGCACAGTGATTTTTTTTAACACAGAAGTAGAGGAAATGTGTATTTTAGAAAATAAAACGAAGTGCCGGACTTGCCGGCAAGTCCGTGAATGTATCCAAAATGTTTTCTGACTGCTGATTGGATGAGCAAGGGAGGGGGAGGTAGGCTAGTCTATCAGTGAGGCTCACTGAGAAAAAGAGAGAGAGAAAAAGAGGTGAAGGAGTTTTGAGTTGAGTCTGAAACAAGTTACTGCGCAGTCAAAGAAAACAATGTAATTGTTTGTTTTTACTGCTTCTTAACGGAGGCGGACTTCTTTTTCACATGGACGCAAAAAATTGAGCTTTTTTTCATTTCAGGCCTGTACTAAGGGTTGCTGATTTTATTTTACACTTGTTAATGCTTGTTAAAAGCTGAGTGCTTCGATGTATTAATGCAAACAGCACTTAACTTACTTTTACACTTGTGTAATAGTTGAGAGTGTTAACATGACTCCTAGAACATTTCATAAAGGTTTTATAATGGCAAAAGCATTTTCATCTTGAAAAAGTGCTGGTTGCTCTGTCCTTTGGACATTTGCTGGAAATATTTGTAGTGAAGGATGCTTTTGGCAAGGGATGTCCAAAGTGCAGCTTGCGGGGGAGTTTTCATCTTGCAGCTTGTTTTGTATATATTTTTATTACACTAATTAGCTTTGTCACCAATAACACAAAGCTACTGTAAGACGTAAGTGTATACGCACCTACCCTGGGAATGCTTTGAGCATCTTTAATGTACAAAATTAACGTATGTAACAGGCAACTGGTGGAAGCACGCGGCCCTCAGTCGAAGATGTTTGGACACCCCTTCTTTAAGCTGTCATTCTGTGGGAGAAAAGGTTAGAAATATCTGCAAAAGCAGGATGTATAACAGTACTCTTGTATATGAATAGTGTTACAGCATCAATAGTAACCGAAAGACCACCTGGGAAGAAGCAAGAAAACAATGCATCACCATGGGAGGGAATCTCGTCTCGATACCCACCAGGCGTGTGCAAGGTATGCGCTACTGTTATTCTTGTTTCTGGTGTCTACATTCAAGTTTACAAAACATCACGGAAAGAATGTTAAAATGTGTTTGAAAGTATCAATCCAGAGATCTACAGTATGTGAAAGCAGAAGAGCGATTCAGTGAATGACATCCTTCTTGCAGCATTCCTGACCACCAAAATGGCCGAGGTGGCTGCAGACCTGTGGATCGGCTTGAATAGTTTAAATCAAGACGCGTTTTTTTGGAGCGATGGTAAACCAAGACAATACACCAACTGGGTCTATTCTGTAAGTGCATATATTGTATGAAATATATACAATATATCTAATCATCTATTTCACATTGGTGGATTGGGATGGAGAGAGCTATGCAGTGTAATGAACTGAATGATTTACATTTTTAGGTACACAAACGTCGACCAGGGAGTTTTTATCAAAGATGGAATGAGGTAAATTGCTAGACTGGTATCAAATGCTTCATTTTGTCATTAATTATGTAATACTGTATATATGCACCAACCACTAAAACAATCCTAATTCTTGCCCAACACTAGGAAAGTTGTGTTATAATGTCCAACAATCCCACTCTTGGAATTGGAAAATGGATGATCAAGTCCTGCAATGACAGCAATGGCTTTATCTGTACCAGGAGTCTCGGTAGGTGGAACTTACCTGTCAACCCTCCCTTTTCTCCTGGGAAATTCCTGTATTTTGCCCTTTCTTCCACTATTGGAAGTAGTGTAGCCAAGAAACACACCACTAAATAAAGATAATCGAATAGAATGTTGGGAATAAATTAGTATCATTTAATTGAACCAATATTAGAATTTAAATTGTAAATCCTAACTGCACACCACCCACTCTTTTTTTCCTTGTAATATTACGACATTATTTTTGTAGAATTATAATAAGAAATAGTTGCTCTCAATATTTTCACCTTACTTTTGTAAAATGGCTGCTGTTTTTTTTCCATTGTTGCTGTTATTGTTGGGGGGGTTTATTAGTTTTTTCTTGTCAAATTAAATTGTTGGGGGGGGGGGGTTGTTAGTTTTTTGTTATTTTTCCTGTTAAATAAAATGTTTGGAATATGCCTTGGGCCAATGAAAATCGTATTACCCAATGTAGTAGACATAATATGTGAAAATAAGAGATAAATAAGACTTGTGTGTGTTGCTGTAAATGTGTTCTGGTGTCGCAGACAGGAAGTGATGTCGGGAGTTCAGAGTTGAGTTTTATCTTACCGTGGGTTACGGACTCAACTGTAGCCCATGTAAGAGATTATCGTACCTGTGTTGAGATAATTCAAACCTGCAATAAATGCATGTTGTTCCGGCAATCAAATCTGGTGCTTGTGAGTCTTAATGAACATTGCAGTAACATTACTGACACTTCGTGACCAATGTAGAATACGTTATAACATCAAGTCTTTGAATGCTGTAGTATCGGCTGATACTTCTAAATGCCTTATATTTTTATTTTGGCTCATTTAGCCATTTTTATGCTTGAAAATGTTTCATTTAATCCAAAAAATACAATAATGAAATATATATAGTTTTTTTACTAAAAAGCTGTTACTAAAACCACAAAACAGCATGATTTATTAATATATATATATATATATATACAGTATATACCTATATATAAAGTCTATATTAACTAATACATACTTTGAAGTGCAACGTGATGACGGACGAGTGTAATGTAAATTGTTCATTTTAGTTTTTGCCTCTCCACAGACACAGGTATCCCGTCCCAGTCGGAACCGGCTGTTCCCAACATCTACGTGACTCTGGGAAATGACAGCATCAAAGCTGTGACTCAGCCTCTCACCTGGGATGAGGCCAAGAGGCACTGTGAAGGCGATAAAGCCAAACTGGCAAGTCTGAGGAATGAGTGGACGCAGGCCTATGTGGAACTTTTGGCCTTAAATCTCAAAAGCCCTCTTTGGATCGGACTGAACAAAAAGGAGGTACGACGCTACCAAAAGTGACACATAAGATGTTGCAAATTGCTGCTTGCAGTGTACAAAAATGATAAACTGTATATGTGGTTGTCAGACTGGGGGTTATTTTAGGTACATCGACGGCTGGCACATGCCTTTTGCCAGCTGGGCCGAAGAGGAACCGAGCCAGGACCGATCTTGTGTGTACCTGGACTTGAATGGACAGTTTAAAACAGCCTTCTGCAATGAGACAATGAGCAGCGTTTGCATGCAATCGACTGGTGCGAGACATTGATATTATCTTGTTCTTAGCAATCTCATTGCAACATCAAAAATCTGTATTTATCTAATTGCAGATATGCCGCCAACACAGTCTTCCAGCTACCCAGGAGTTTGCCCAGAAGAGGCAATGGTGGATTACCACCAAACTTACACTTGGCTGCCGTTTAAGGGTCACTGTTATTTGTTTGCCACAGACGAAATTGAATGGGCGGACGCAGCCACAAGTTGCGTGAGACATGGTAAGCATGATAATCTATGAACATAATAATAATTCATTTTATTTGGAAGCACTCAGTTTCATGGCACAAACAATTACAGTGGAACATTTTCCTCATTAATCTGCTTTAAAGGGGATGACCAAAACCAAAAGATAAAAATCCAATACATTTTTCTCATTAGAAATATTGTAAATCCAATTAATCAGTATGAGACACCCAAACATATTGACACAAAATGTATTTTACAAAAAATTATTATAATTGTTTAAAAAAAAAATACGTATAAAAATTGATAAATTAACATTTAACATCACTTAACTTTTAGTGAAGGCTTGCTAGTCAACACTGTATACTTGTACTTGCTTGAACTTTATTATAAACTTTGTCTTTGGCTCTGCATGCGCTTGAAAATGCTGCTACTCGACTGTTGTTGTAAAAGTAACTCATGCAATACTGTTGCTTACAATCAGCTCATTAACATTATTAATGCTGGCTCAACAGTTTGCGCCTTAGAAGGAAGGCATGCTCCAATCAGGGTTTTACGCTGCCATTTCTGATCATTCGGAACTGAAACCGATAACGATCACATGGATTCATTATACATTTTCATTTTCAATTCCAAGGTCCCTGGACTACCAGAGGGCACAAAAATAGGTAATTATAGGTTTGTTTTCCTCGTCTCTCTTCACCACACAGATGACAATAGGGTTAACGCTGCATCATTCTGCATCTGCATCTGTTACTCACTTCATTGCAAAGGAGATGCAACCTTTCAATACGTTTGAAAAGCCAACATTTCTGGAAATGTTAAAAATGTTTGACAGACAGAAGAGAGAACGTACATGTATACAGTATATCACAAACAGCAATTCCTCAACTGTATAACCAAGTGAAAGAACACATGTTGAAGGACATCAGAAATATTGCATTTATATATTATTACATTATATTTTATTACATAACTACGTGTGCGACCAGTCCAGAGTGTACCCCGCCTCTCGTCTCAAGTCAGCCGGTTATCCTAATAAGGATAACCGGCATCAAAAATGGATGGATGGATGGTTAACTGTGTGTGTGTGTGTAGTTTTTATTGGAGTGTTGGTTTTTTTTTCTTAACAGAGACAAGGTCTATTTTTCATTGTTTTTGGTTATGAGTGTGAATTTTTTTTGTTAAAGAGCAATTACTGCTAAAAGAGAGTGTCCATTTTATTTTATTTGAGGGTTTTTTTTGTCTTTTTTTTTGTTTAGTTAATTTTAAAGCTCTTGGCATTTCAATTACAATATTAAAATACTCTTGAGAGTTTAAGAATTTATTTATTTATTTATTGATACGATGTATTCCCATTACTCTGCTACTACTGCTGTTAGTCTTAATGAAAAAAATGTCTCAAAATATTTGGTCAATGTCCATTATCGACAATAATTTTGTAGAAATCATCCAGCTAAATGTGTTATTGTGACATGCCTTGCAATTATTATTAAAATTATTAATTCATTAATTGGGGGAGCAACATGATTTTGTTTTAGGACCTAGAATTCCTGGCTGTACTCATGCTACTGGCAAAATAATATGAAATCACCTTAATCACCTTAACACATTTTACTTACTTTTTGAAGACAACTTATACCACTGACACTTCCAGAAGATGGGCTAAAATTACTTAACCAATTAATTATGATCAATATTTCAAGTTAATTAAGATAAAACGTTTTTTTTAAGTGTGCAAGAGTAGGGAGTACATGGCTTCACGTCAAATGTCTGAAGGTGTACGCCACTGTAAAAAGTTTGGGAACCACTGAACTTAACCAAATGTGCTTCCTGTTGTGAAGGTGGACTTTTGGCCAGCATTGAAGATCCTGAGGAGCAAGCATTCATTCAAAGCAACATTGAAGTATTTCAGGACAGCCACAGCTCATTCTGGATTGGCTTGTACAAAACCCACAAAGGTACACAACTTGCACACAACCACACACCAAACTGCAAGCTGATTTACAAGAGCAAACTTAATGGACTGTTGCTGCCAGGCACATGGATGTGGTTGGATAAAACCACATTAGATTACACTAACTGGTCTCCGGAAGAGGCTGAAAGAGACTACGGAGAGATCAGAACCTCAGATGGGATGTGGGTGTCCGGCCTCAAGTGGCACGACCGAGCATACATCTGTGAAACACCCAAAGGTAGCACTGGATCAAGTTTAGAAAATGTCCACATGAAGACATTGAAGTTTATTTATGATTTTTTTCCAACAGTGATGCCCAAAGAATCTGACCCAGAATCTCGTAAGTCCTTGTACCATGTCTTCCTACGCTAACCTTTCAGGATCTTTGACTACTGTTTTTGCACCACATTCTTCCAAACAGCTGAGGTTTCTTGCCATACAGAGCAGTTGAATTGCTTTTTTTTTAAAACAGATCCTAAAAACAGTAAATCTCTCCTGTCAGGATTTTTTTGCCTTAAAAACAGCAACGCACGCTCGTTGGAGGATCATTTACTAGCATTTTTGCATTCGATTATCAAAAAACATAGACTTCCTGTCAACAAGAGGCAAAGCAGTTCTGTCATATGTATGATCTTTGATAAGTGTTTTGCAGTAGCTTCTTGAAAACAGCAACAACAGGGGATCTTTGATTAGAATCATTGCAACAGATCCTTAAAACAAGCAGAGCGGTCCTGTGATATAGAGGATTGTTGGTGAGCGTTTTAGCAGTAAATTCTCAAAAAAAAGCAGAGTACTCCTATTTTGGATCTTTGACTAGCATTTTTTCAGTAGTTAAAAACATCAGCGTCGACCTGTCATATCGAGGATCTTTGATAATTGCTTCATCAATAGATTCTTAAAAACAGCAGAGTTCTCCTGTTACATTGTGTATCCAACCAACCATGTTCTATGCTGCTTATCTTCACTTGGGCCGCAGAGGTAGGCTGGAGCTTATCCCAGGTGACTTTGCGTAAGAGGCAGGGTCCACTCTGATCGCACTAGTCACATTGTGTATCATTGCGTAGAATTTCAATTTAAATTACAATCTTCATTTGAATTACATTCTCAAAAACAGCACAGTGGTCCTGTCATGTATAGGATGTAGCCCTAACTTCAGCTATTGTTGACTGTGCAGAGCCACAAGAAGGTGGAAATCCCAGCTCTCGTGCGCACACCAGCTTGATTGTGGTGCTGGTCATCACTCTGACCTCCTCACTGATTGTCCTCGCCTTCTTCCTCTACAAGAAGTCCCCGCGATCCCTTCCCACCTTTGACAACCCGCTCTACTTCGGGAGGGAGCGAACGCAGCCCGACGTAGTGGACACCAATAAACTGATAGAGAAGGCGGAGGAGGAGATTCCAGAGCCCATTATTGCTCTGTGACCCACCGGGTGACAAAGTCCTAGTGGGACGTGCATCTCAGGCAAGCATATTACACCCTCCATGTTTTTGTTTTCTCCTGTATATGTGATATTGTCACTTATTTAAGAATAAGCGCCTGTTTCCGTGTAGTCGTCCGCATCCGACCTCATGAAACTGAACAATTTAGGACGTCTCAATGGAACCCATTTGCACATGAGTGTCATGCACATGGATGTAAAAAATGAAAACAATCACTCCAGTGCCATGCCGTTCACTGCTTGTGTACATGGTTTGCATAAAACTCTACCAGGGAATCTTTGGGTGGGTTGGTGTCTAGCGTTGGGCAAATTAGTTATAGTTACATCTAGGCCTGTGACGATAATCAATAAATCAATGAATCACATGATAAATACAAACAAACTTGATAATTTTCCTGTCGACAATAAATTGACTCGCTCATGCATGTTTTTTGGTTCTAGTGAGGCACAAGCGAGTGTAGTGAGAAGTGACAAGCAAGTAAACACAAATAGGTAATTGTCCTGAAAGGGCTACCAGCGAATGAGAGTATTCATTGGCATATCAGTGATGGTGCAGTTGAAAATATATTGCAAACATATTGAATAAACAGAGGAAACCTTGCGGAATACTTTCTTGGTGCCTTGGTGTGTATAAAACACCATCTGATGCCAATGTCAGCCTGTTTGCACATCGTCATTTTGTGACATGTAAAATTTTGTGACAAATACAATTAAATAAATAATACAAACCTTACGTTTCAGCTGACGTGATTCCTGCTCATTGTGCACCAAATGCTTTTGGGGGCATTCAAAAATATGTACTCTGACCAAAGTCCAACAAAACGTTACAGCTCATTAAACGTAAACAGCGTATTTCACACAATTGTGTATACAAATGATTTGCATTGATACACAATTGACAAGACCAGTAGCCTAGCAGGCTGATGACGGCCAGACATCTCTTCCTCAGAGTTTGTGGTGATGTCATGTCTGGATGATAACAAAAGCCTTCCATAACAAAAGTACAGCGAAAACAGAACTACAGTGAAATAGAACAAACAAAATGTGACATAACAGGAGCAAATTATTTGTTTTTTTCAATATAGATTTTACTGGAGAGGGGAGAGGTAATTTCCCATTCTCAAATTTAGCTCGACTTCAGAGCTAAACTTAATATACTGTGTAAAACAATAGTAATATTAATAGCTAGTTAATTTATTTATTACTTCATTTGTGCCTTTAAAGGACACCTAACTTAACTCGTTAACTTTGACAGCACTAGTTTATATATATATATCTATCTTTATATATATACAGTATATAATATAGATGTATATACTGTATATATATATGTATATATATACAGTCTTCTTCTTTTCCTTTGGGCTTATCCCTTCAGGGGACGCCACAGCGAATCAATTGCCTCCATCTAACTCTGTCTTCTGTATCCTCTTCTCTTGCGCCAACTACCTTCATGTCCTCTTTCACTACATGCATAAACCTCCTCTTTGGTCTTCCTCTAGGCCTCCTGCCTGGCAATTCAAAACTCAGCATCCTTCTACAAATATATTCACTATCTCTCCGTTATACGGTAGATGATTTTAGCACCGTAATTGTTGTAAGAATTGTTGTACTCTTTGTTGAATATATGTACAGTCATGTGACACTATTTTTTCTTCACTATGATGTCAGTACAGTGAGAGGATGTGCCATGACTATGTGTCCTATTTTCTTAAGAATCTTTGCAAGGCCATCGCATACCTGGTGCACGTTGAATGCCGCAGTTCCACCGAGTTAATTTGCACACTGAAATATGAAAGAATCTTTTTACCAGTTATACTACCATCCTCCTTCTGGAAAAGGACACCACACACAGAGTAATTTTTCAGCAACATCTAAAAAGAAGGGGGCAGCATAATCGGGAAGTTGTAAATCAGACACTAACGCAAGAGCCTGTTTGAGGGCGATGAACGCCTCCTCTGCCTCGGTTGTCCACTCCAGCAGGGCAGACAAATTCTTGCACGGCCACCAAGGCACGGAGAGGAGACGTCAGCTCACCATAGTCCACAACAAACTGTCTGCTGAAACCTGCAAGACCTAGAAAAGAGAGCATGTTTTTAACGGCTGCAGGACGGGGATGATGTAAAATATTGCCACGGTGTGCTGCTGAGACAGAAGTCCCAACACGCGATACCATACGCCCCAAAAAGGTAACCATAGGGCGACAAAACACTAACTTAGCCTTTGACGCTTTAAACACCATCTCAGCCAGCAAATCAAGCAACCATGCTATGGCTTCCAAGCAGGAGTCAGCAGAAGCCGCAGCCAAACATATTGAATCAAAATGGTGCCCTCCAGGAGTCGTATCTCTTTTTGGCACTAGCAGTATGGGTAGAACTTGGGTCTTCGGCGGCCAAACCTGGTTCTTGGGACATGGAATGTTACCTCTCTAGTGGGGAAGGAGCCCGAGCTTGTGGAAGAGGTTAAGACATTCCGACTAGTTATAGTCGGACTCACCTCGACCCACTGTTTGGGCTGGAGCCAAATTCCTTGACAGGGCCTGGACCTTGTTCTACTCTGGAGTTGCTGCAGGGGAGAGGTGGCGAGCTGGTGTGGGCGTATTAATAGCCCCTCGGCTTGGTGCCTCGGTGCTGGAGTCATCCCCGGTGACCTTAGGGTCTCATCTCTGCTATTTGCACCCTAATAGATAAGGTGAGGAGCTCAGCCATCCAGGAGGTGCTCAGAGTAGAGCTGCTGCTCCTTTACATCGAGAGGAGCCAGGTAAGATCTAGTCTGGATGCCTCCCTGGTGAGGTGTTCCGGGCATGCCCAGCCGGGACAAGGCCCCAGGGAAGACCTAGGACATGCTGGAGGGACTATGTCTCACAGCTGGCCTGGGAAGGCCTTGGTGTCCTCCCGGTGGAGCTGGAAGAGGTCACCAGAGACCAGGAAGTCTGGACTTCCCTACTGAAACTGCAACCCGGATAAGCGGAGGAAAATGGAATGGAATGGAGTATGTGTGTGTTCCACGAGTATGAGGAGGGCTCCAGAACACCAGACTCAATCAAGCCCTTTATTGTGTCTGCAACACCGAGCTCCGCCTCCGGGGAGCAACGATAATGCGGGCACCATATCTGAGCAGAAAGTTCAAAATTTATAGGAGCAACGGCAGTACAACATCTAACATCTGTAAGGCCTGTCGCCCATAGTTTTGGTGGCCTCGATGCCACCATTATCTCAGCATCAGGATGATGATGATGATTCTTTCCCTACCATGGTCACGTGTGATAAGATGATGTTCCAGGAGTGCTTGATTATCACCTGACATATGAATGCGATATGCTTGCTGTACAGGGAGAAAATCTTACAGCAAGACCCTTTTGTCCTTGCACCTGTAAGTGTAACAATGCAGTTTGTAATTTTTCAACATCATTTACCTTTTTTTTTTGCTTATCCATTGAGCTTATTGAGTAATGCTTCATAGTGTTTTCTCCACTCATTCTGCACTTTGTCAGCCATGTTTGGGTCATTTTCCATTTTTTCCTAAACCTCCTCTGGAGCTTCTTTCAAAACTGCCTGTCGACATTTTTTTTAGCACATGCTCATTTTGGTTGGAGTCTGACCCAGTTGCATCAATCCTCTCCCGCTGACACCTGAACAAATAAAACATGTCAGTCTCATCCGAACGCATAGCAAAACACACTGTTAAAAGTAAGACTTAGAAGGTGGTACGTTCGCCGAATGACGACCCCTCGAGCTGACATACTGTTAGCTGTAACTGGTGTGTTGTCAACAAAATCAATCAAGATAGCTCCAGTTTGGATTTGGTGAATATCGCGTAATGATGCTTTGGTACTCGACTTTGGTACTACACTTCTGATGTCCCCGCCTGCTATCGCCAGTAGATGCCTTGGTGAAACTGCATGAAGAACGCACCTCCATCCTCCAAGGCTGGTAGCTTCTTGGCAATGCAATGTCAGTCTGTGACAGAAAAAGGGATATATGTGTCTTGCGTGCCATGTGGTGAGGCCACAAGAGGTGCCTGGAATGCTCCCTGTTCATTATTTATCTCTGTCTCTCATGTTACTTGGCTGTGTGTACCCGTGCTTTGCTCTCTTCACCTTATCTACTAGTTTCCGCTCTTCGTCTCCATCATCATCCCCATCCAAATCCTCCTCCGTGTCAGTCATCTCTACTTGCTTGGTTCTTTGCCTCCAGTTAACCGTTCATTTGCTTTTCACCAGCTACTGCTCTCAATTCAGCATTCTCTCTTTCACATTCCATAAGCTTTTCCTTCAACTTTGTTAGTTTTTTAGTTTGATACTTAAACATATATGTTTGAACCTCACTCTCATTCTTTTGTCGCTCTGCTTCCGGTTCATATGGTTTTCTCACTTTCTGTCTTTTTGGAGGAGGATAAAGTATTGTATAGAATAAACTATTAATAAAAGATTAATAGAATTACTGCAAGTAAAGTAATACAGTCACGTAAATGCCAGTAAAAAGGTGGCACTCATTTTAACCACTGTGTGAATGGCTCGGCCACGGTGAAGCGCCCCCTGGTGGTGGCCAATGCTGATTTATTTGCTGTGGTTAACCATTGGCCACAGCTTGCCCTTGTTGGTTAACATTGTCTATCAGTTGTGTAGTGGATTCAGATATACAGATTACAGATAACTTCTTCATCAGTGTGTCTCTTACAGAGCATCTCCTGGAAAAGGGACTGAGTATTGTGGCAAACTCACAGCCTGCGGAGAGTGAAGAAGAGGTAACTAATTATCAATAAGCAGAGGAAGAAAAAGTTCTCACTTGTTAATCTCAGCGGAATCGCGGTAGATAACAGCGGTAGATAACAGCGGTAGATAACAACAGACAAGACACAGATAATAAGGGGGGTGGGGGTTGCACAATAAACAACAACAATGTCATCTTTAATATGCAATAGGCCGACATTTGTAAGACAATCCCGCAAAGGACACTGGGAAGCAGGAAGTGTTTCCTGCAATGCTATAATATGAATGGGACAGTGTTGTGTGCGGAACTGACAAATCAACCAATCACAGTGGGGTATAATGCTCTCAGGGGCGTGACATCAAATGGGCTTGATGCAGCCAGAGAAACATTTTTCAATGAGTGAAAGTTTACACAGCCTTGACATGGAGATTTTTCTTCTGTACCTGGCTAGGTAAATGCAGACATTTGTTCCAGCTCGCTGTTCACGTCTACAAAAGTGTTTTAATTTGCTTCCCAGCGTGACATTATACGACGTTAATCGTATCGTTATCTCTCTCGCCGAATAAATCACAGTGATGCGTGCCCGGCGAGATAAAAGAAGCACGGGGAACTTGTTGGTGTGGTCAGTGGTCTGAGTCTAGTCGGATCTGTGTAGAGGTGGGCTTTCATGGGTGGGGTAGTTAGCCCCCATCTGCTCCCATGTTAAATGGAAAAAAGAAAAGGCGCTTGGATGGCTTGACAGTAGATGGGGGTTGCTGCGCATGGCGCGTTCCGTCGGGTTGTTGTCTGGTCTGGTTCAGAGTGCAGATCACATTGGTGGATTCCTTGCTTTTTTTTCTCGGAGTGGAATTGATGTCAGGGCGTTCTCTGTGCATCGGCTAAAAACAACACGTCTAGTGAATGAAAATACAGTATACTGTATTCCAACATTCCTTATATACAACCAAACATGTCAAAACAAATGTGGCACAGCTATGTGAGAGGAAGCGCTGCCAGGTCCCTAGGAATAAAATGTAGGCAAGAGAAGCCATTTTCAGAAAAACCCATTGACTGAGGTTAAAGAAATGTAAAATTTAACTGAATACTAAAATCTATTACTGATTTAAATACTTATTGGTTCTTGAATTGTTTATGTATTTGTTCATTGTTTTATTAGTAGTTTTATACAGAAAACAGTTATACAGTTAACAGTACAGTGTGTTCCATACAAATTGATTACCAAAGAACTCAAGGAATGTTATACAACTTACCAAGGTCCTTGTTCTATTTATTTTGTGTTTGTTCATTTATTTTTTGATTCATTGATTGAGAATTGTATTAGTAGTTTTTCATACAACTTGTATACATCAGTGTCCTTGTCTATCTTATTTTGTGTTAAAAAATAAAAAATACATTTGAGAAGATTGCTTTATAATACGCTTTTCTTTAAATTGCACGAGGCTGCGGCCCAGCCTCAGCCAGACCCCGCCTCATGCAGCCCCAAGGTAAATTGAGTTTAAGACCCCTGATATAAATCATGTGACGATCTAATTATATGTCAGTACAGTGCTATTCTACATGAGTTGTTAAGGGTTGGCTCACATGCTTGGACTTTGATATTAAATACAACTAAAAAAAGAGCAACATGATGATTGTTAGGAGTAAAGAGGACATTAAATCAACTTTCCTTGACTTTTCTCTGGTGGACCACATCCTCAAAGTCTGTAATGACTTCAAATACTTGTGCCACCACATATCTTCTAATTCTGTCATAGTGCTAAGATGCTTGTTTGTTAGTTTACACTCACAGTACTTACATACATCCCCACATAAATCACTGATTTAACTTTATACAGTGATGGGGATCTGGGCTATACGATTAATAACATGACTGTTTTATAACAGTATTATCACTGTGTCTGTTATTTCCATTCTTTATGGCCTTCACAGACATTTGCTGATGTAGTCTGGTTTGTTTCTGTTGTTTTGTTATTGGTGTTGCATTTGTTGTTGCTAATGTTGTTGTCTCTCTCTGTTTTGTCGCCCTCTTAAACATCTTCTTTTCTCTTCTTCTCTATCCCATCCTGCTCCGGTCCGGCCACTCCAATTTTGCACAACAATAAACATCAAATTATGTTGAATAAAATCTAATTCATTTCTAATTCATGAAATATGTTATGAATTAAATACTAAAATAATTATTTAAATATTATAAATACATATATATGTTTTTTAATTAATTTAACGGATATTTTAATTATTTAAAGACACTTTTAATCGCACATTTGAGTATTTATGTTTTTAATTAATTAATTACCATCCATCCATCCATTTTCTTCCGCTTATCCGAGGTCAGGTCGCGGGGGCAGCAACCTAAGCAGGGAAGCCCAGAGGTCCCTCTCCCCGGCCACTTCTTCCAGCTCTTCCCAGCGGATGCCGAGGGGTTCCCACGCCAGTTTAAAGACATAGTCTCTTCAACGTGTCCTGGGTCTTCCCCGAGGCCTCCTACCGGTTGGACGTGCCCTGAACACCTCCCCAGGAAGGCGTTCGGAAGGCATCCTAACTAGATGCCCGAGCCACCTCATCTGGCTCCTCTCAATGCGGAGGAGCAGCGGTTCTACTCCGAGTCTCTCCCGGATGATAGTGCTTCTCACGCTATCTCTAAGGGAGAGCCCAGCCACCCTGCGGAGAAAACTAATTTGGCCGCTTGTACACGCGATCTTGTCCTTTCGGTCATTACCCAAAGCTCATGACCATAGGTGAGGGTAGGAACGTAGATCGACCGGTAAAGGGCAGCCCTGGGGTAGTCCAACCCTCACTGGAAACAAGTCCAACTTATTGCTAGCAATGCAAACCAAACTCTGACACCGGTCATACAGGGAACGAACCGCCTGGATTAGGTGGTCTGATACTCCATATTCCCGGAGCACTCCTCACAGAATTCCCCGAGGAACACGATCGAATGCCTTCTCCAAGTCCACAAAACACATGTCGACTGGTCGGGCAAACTCCCATGCACCCTCAAGTACCCTGCCGAGAGTATAGAGTTGGTCAACTGTTCCACGACTAGGACGAAAACCACACTGCTCCTCCTGAATCCGAGATTCGACTCTCCGGCAGATCCTCCTCTCCAGAACCCCTGAATAGACCTTACTGGGAAGGCTGAGGAGTGTGATCCCACGATAGTTAGAACACACCCTCCTGTTCCCCTTCTTGAAAAGCGGGATCACCACCCCGCTCTGCCAGTCCAGGGGCACCGACCCCGACGTCCACGCAATGCTGCAGAGTCGTGTCAACCAAGACACGCCCACAGCATCCAGGGTTTTAAGGAACTCCGCGCGGATCTCATCCACCCCCAGGGCCTTGCCACCAAGGAGCTTTTTGACCACCTCGGTGACCTCAGCCCCAGAGATAGGCGAACCCGACTCAGAGTCCCCAGGCACTGCTTCCATGTTGGAAGGCGTGTCGGTGGTATTGAGGAGGTCTTTAAAGTATTCCCTCCACGGGTTCACAACATCTCGAGTCAAGTTCAGCAACACACCGTCCCCACCATATAAGGTGTTGAATGTGCACTGCTTCCCCGCCGGAGACGGCGGATGGTAGTCCTGAATCTCTTTGAAGCCATCCGGAACTCGTTTTCCATGGCCTCTCCGAACTCCTCCCATGTCCGGGTTTTTGCCTCAGCGACCGCCAGGGCTGCAGACCGCTTGGCCTTCCGGTACCTGTCAGCTGCCTCCAGAGTCCCATGGGCCAAGACGGCCTAACAGGACTCTTTCTTCAGCTTGACGGCATCCCTTACCACTGGTGTCCACCAACGGGTTCTGGGATTACCGCCACGACAGGCACCGACCACCTTACGGCCACAGCTCCGATCGGCCGCATCGACAATGGAGTCACGAAACATCGCCCACTCGGATTCAATGTCCACGCCTCCCTTGGAACATGGTCAAAGCTCTCCCGTAGGTGGGAGTTGAAACTCCTTCTGACAGGGGACTCTGCCTGGCATTCCCAGCAGACCCTCACAATGCGTTTGGGTCTCCCAGGTCTGACTGGCATCCTCCCCCACCATCCGAACCAACTCACCACCAGGTGGTGATCAGTTGACAGCTCCGCCCCTCTCCTCACCCGAGTGTCCAAAACATGTGGTCGCAAGTCCGACGACACAACCACAAGGTCAATCATTAAACTGCGGCCCAGGGTGTCCTGGTGCCAAGTGCACATGTGGACACCCTTATGTGTTCGTTATCGACAATCCGTGACGAGCACAGAAGTCCAATAACAAGACACCGCTCGGGTTAAGATCAGGGGGGGGCGTTCCTTCCAATCACACCTCTGCAGGTCTCACTGTCGTTGCCAACATGAGCGTTGAAGTCACCCAGCAGAACAAGGAAATCCCCGAGGGAGCACTCTTTAGTACTTCCTCGAAGGACTCCAAAAAGGGCGGGTATTCTGAACTTCTGTTTGGCGCGTAAGCGCAAACAACAGTCAGGACCCACCCGAAGGCGTAGAGAAACTACCCTCTCGTTTACTGGGTTAAACTCCAACGTGCAGGCTTGGGGCCGGGGGGCAACAAGAATTGCCACCCTTGCTCGTCGCCTCTCATTGTCGGCAACACCAGAGTGGATGAACTCCAGCCCCTCTCAAGAGGACTGGTTCCAGAGCCCTTGCTGTGTGTGGAGGTGAGTCCGTCTATATCTAGCCGGAATTTCTCCATCTCACGCACCAGCTCAGGCTCCTTCCCCGCCAGAGAGGTGACATTCCACGCACCGACAACTAGCTTCTGTAGCCGAGGATCGGACCGCCAAGGCCTCTGCCTCCGGCCCCCACCCAGCTCTCTTTGCACCTGACCCCTTTGGCCCCTCCCACGCGTGGTGAGCTCATGGGAGGGGGGACTCACGTTACCTTTTCGGGCTGTGCCCAACCGGGCCCCATGGGTGCAGGCCCGGCCACCAGACGCTCGCCATCGTGCCCCGCCTCCGGGCCTGGCTCCAGAGGGGGGCCCCGGTAACCGCGTCCGGGCGAGGGAAATTGAAGTCCATTGTTATTGTGCATCATTTGGGTCTTTTGAGCCACTCTTTGTCTGGTCCTTCCCCTAGGACCTGTTTGTCATGGGTGACGCTACTAGGGGCATGACAGCCCCCAACAATTTAGCTCCTAGGATAATTGGGACACGCAAACTCCTCCACCACGATAAGGTGGTGACTCGGTGAGGAGATTAATTAATTACATATTTAATAAATTATTTAAATATTTATCTATTTATTTCATTTTAGTGTGTTTAGTTGCTATTATTAAGCCTGTGTTCTTGTTATTTCCTTGTTTTGTATTGTAGTATCTGTGACTTGTGTGTGTATGGGCCTTTAATGGGCGGGGCTTGGAAGTAACGTGTGTAACATCACCAGCTAGGCTAGAGAGGAGAGGAAGAGCGGGGGTTAGGAAGTGGTTGTAGGCGTGGGTTGTGACCGACAGCATGAATGTTATGGTTGTTCTCCGCTGTTACTAAAGTGATTGAAGTGCATCGGCGATGTGAGCAGTAGAACATACACGAGCCTTGGGGTTGCCAACCTGGTGGACCGGGCCACAAGACGGACCGCCTGGGAGACGCTGGAGTGGAGTCTAAACTGCAGGAACAAGATAGGTGTTTTAGAAAGAAAGACAACGTGCAAGTCCATATGTGAGCCTTCCCGAGTGGAGGAGAATAATCCAGCGTCTCCCAGGTGCGAGCCCTCTGTTTATCAAGGGTGTCTGCAGATTACGTGCAGGTGCGTCCCGTGGCTCCGCCTCCAGTTGCCGTGGCAGGTCCTGCAACCCAAAGCACACGCCCAGGAGAAGGCAAGGGAGAAATAAAAAGAACAACGCAAGTGAACGTAACAGTAATAAATATGCCTGAGACCGAATGTGCCGAGCACGGGCGCCATAGCTCCTGCGTTTTGCGCCAATACATGACTGTGGCCGCCATGACAAAGCGCAGGGAAGTAAAGATGGTGGCTCCCATCAGTTCATGTGGGATACTATGGTGGACTTCACTCAGGTGGTGGAGGGAAGCACTGAAATTATCTGGGGAGTTGGGAAGCCTATCCGCTATTAACCGGGAACTTCAGTCTCCAGACGAGGGCGCCATGTATGACGACCCACACCCCGATGGTTTAACTATGGTGACTGTGGGCTGGACAGAGGTGGGAGACCCCTGTCATGTCTGGGTGCCGATTGGAGATGTTGCCTGCACGGCCCTGATAGAAATTGGTTCTTCAGGTACAATTGTGAGGTACGTCGGACGTCGTTATAGTTGGGACCGTTATAGAGCCAACAGTAATAAGATTGAGAACAGTGACCGGCGAGACAGCTCGGATGAAGGGCAAGGGTACATTCAGGTTTGTTCTTGGGGGTCTCTCAGCATCCATCGCGGCTTGGGTGGCAGATGTGAGCGACGCCTGCATATTAGGCCGGGGCTTCCTGAAAGCAACAAGGTGTGTCGTGGACCTGGGAGCTGCAGTGATTATCCTGCCGGGGGATCGGCACGTGAAGCACTGAAAAGACTGCAGCAGCGTCCATTGACACCGCATCTGCACACAGTCTGACCTTACCCAGCCTACACTTGTGGGCGGTGCCATCGTCATCTGAGCAACTGTCATTGACATGGGTCTGCATGAGTCCGCTCACCTGAAGACGACCCGTCCCCAGAGCGGGGCAACACCAGAGCAACCGTCCTTAACGCAGGCAGAGTTCGCTCGCCCAATGAGGACTCATCCCCACGTAGGGGTAACATCAGAGCAGCCAGCGTTGACACGTGCAGAGTTCGCTGGCCCTGAAAGGTCCAGCCCGAGTTGGGAGCTACGTCACCCGGCCCGCCTACTGTGGAGGACCGGAGGGAGCCGATCCGGTCCATTTGGGAAAAGAACTGCGCTGGCCTAGATGCTGAGCAGCAGAAGCAGTTATGGAGAGTGCTGTGGGACTTCAGAGACATTTTCGCCCTTAGTGAAAATGAGGTGGGTCTCACGCACCTTGTCTCACGCACCACCCACATCGACACCGGAGACGCGCGGCCAGTCAAGGTGCGCTCCCGTCGCCTGCCCATGGTCCAGCAGGAGGCGGCTGATAAGGGGTCCAGGCCATGCTCGAGGCGGGGATTATAAAGCCCTCTGACAGTCCATGGTCGTCTGGTGTTGTTATGGTCCCCAGGAAGAAGAGCTCTGGTGAGTGAGTGTGTGTGTAGGCCTGGGTTGTGGCCAACAACAGCCCATGTGTGAATGTTATGGTTGTTCTCCGCTGTTAATAAAGCGATTGAAGTGCATCGGCGACGTGGGTCTCTTCTTCCACCAGGGTTTCCGCAGAGTCTTAAAAAGTCTTAGAAAGTCTAAAATTTTAAAAAACGATTTTTTTAGGCCTTAAAAAGTCTAAAAATCACTGATCTAGGTCTTAAATACTTTTTCACAGGTCTTATTTGTCCGATGTCCGTGTAAAGCTCATTTTAATTCTATTTCTGTCTTTGTTGTTGCTTGGCTTGGTGTTGTAGTTTTTTGTTTCTCTAGTAGAATTTGCTGTATTACGACTACAAATGAGACCAACATGCAACAGCCAATCAGCTTGCTGTTACCGGCGCGAGTCACTCTCCGGAGTGTATGTTACCTCAGTTGCTAACAATGCATTTGAAGCATATTGTTTATTATGCAAGGAATCAATTAAACTGGGAACGTTAGGTGTACGAGCCCTATTCTCTCATGCAAAAAGTGAGAAACATCTGACTGCAGTAAAGGGTCTTAAGCAAACGACAACCTCAGTCAATTCTGCTCTGGGTCCTCCACGTCGTAACTAGACTCAATCACTCAGGTATAGTGCAGCCTCTCTTAAAGAAGCCCAGCATTGCCCACACTATGCTGTCTAATTACAGGCCTATCTCTAAATTGCCTTTTATCTCCAAAATATTAGAGAAAGCCGTTTATGCACAACTGAAAATGTTTTTGGATTGGTATGGTGTATTTGAGGTCTTTCAGTCTGGTTTTAAATCTTTACACAGTACAGAATCAGTTTTAATAAGGATTTTTAATGATATCCTCATGGCCACAGACTCTGGTGATCATATGATTCTTGTCATGTTGGACCTTACAGAAGCGTTCGACACAGTTGACCACAATATTTTAATACATCGGCTACATACATTTGCAGGGATTCATGGTACTGTACTAAAATGGATCAGATCTTGGCTAACGGACAGAACGATAGCTGTGAATATTGGGGACTACGAGTCCAACCCAGCTCCACTTCCCTATGGTGTCCCACAGGGTTCTATCTTGGGTCCTTTGTTATTTTCACTTTATCTGTTACCCCTGGGCTCCATTTTCAGAAAGCATCGGCATAGCCTTTCACTGCTATGCCGATGACACACAGGTCTACATGCCGCTGGAAAAGGGTAGTACCTGGTCAATCAATTCACTTCTGTCCTGCCTTGCTGAAGTTAAAGACTGGATGTCAATTAGCTTTCTCAATTTTAATGAGAAAAAAACAGAAGTTATTGTGTTTGGACCAGGTAGTACCAGTAGAAACTGCCCTTTTAATTTGGGCCCCTTAGCATCACTAAAAAAGTCTGTGGTCTCTAACTTGGGTTTTAAAATGGACAATAATTTTAAGTTGGATCGGCAAATCAGTGCAGTGGCCAGCACTAGCTTTTTTCACATGAGGCGCCTAGCTAAAGTCAAGCCTTTTTTTGCACATAAGCACTTTGAAATAGCGATCCATGCTTTTATCACTTCACGCCTGGACTACTGTAACGCACTTTATTTTGGAGTGAGTCAGTCCTCTCTCGCACGTCTCCAACTTGTTCAAAATGCTGCAGCTCGTCTCTTTTTTGGAACGTGCAAGAGGGATCATATAACTCCTATTTTAGCATCCCTCCACTGGCTGCCCGTGCATTTTAGAGTCCGTTTTAAGATTCTTTTATTTGTTTTTAAATCTTTGAATGGTCTCGCCCCTCCTTATCTAATGAACTGCTCTCTCCATATGCTCCCACTCGGTGCCTCAGGTCAGCTGGCCAGTTTCTCCTTGAGGCACCAAAGTGTAAACTAAAATGCAGAGGTGGTAGAGCCTTTTATACTGCAGCACCTAAACTGTGGAACGCACTGCCCCTGCACATCCGTCAATCCCAGTCATTGTCCACTTTTAAAACTCTTCTTAAAACTCATTTTTACTTCTTGGCTTTTAACCCAGTCTAAGAGTCTGCACCTGTTTTATTGTGAGGTACAGTTTTTATTGTTTCATTAATGATTCTATTGTTTTTATTGTTGTAGTATGTTTTTAGCTAGTCTTTTATTCTGTATGCACTGTACAGCATTTTGTCTCAATCACTGATTGTATGAAAGCGCTTTATAAATAAAGTTGAGTTGAGTTGAGTTGAGAAAGTTCAACTTAGAGCAGATCCCGCTAAGATTCAGGCGGTGGTCGAATGGCCCTCTCCGACATTAAGGAAGCACTTGCAGAGGTTCTTGGGGTTTGCTAATTTCTACAGACGCTTCATTCGTAATTTTAGTAGCATTTTCCTACCTCTGACGAAGTTTACATATACTAAGATTTCTTTTTTGTGGACCCCAGAAGCCGAAGCGGCATTTGCTAATCTTAAAACTTTGTTCACCTCTGCTCCCGTACTTTGCCATCCTGACCTGTCTTTGCAATTTGTTGTTGAGTTTGACGCGTCTGATACAGGAGTGGGGGCGGCACTATCCCAAAGTTCCCCAGTTGACCAGAGACTGCATCCCTGTGCGTTCTTCTCACGTCGCCTTACCACTGCAGAGGAAAACTATGATGTGGATAACAAGGATCTTCTTGCTATCGTTCTCGCTCTTCGGGAGTGGAGACATTGGCTGGAGGGCGCAAATCATCCCTTTGTGGTGGTGACCGACCACAAGGCCATTTTTGCCCATTATCATTCTTATGGTCATGAACACTGACCTTAACTGATATAAGCGAGGCTGCAGTTCTTTGGATGTTGTTTTAGGGTCTTTCTGCATGTTTTTGGAATGTGGGAGGGAACCGGAGTACCCGGAGGAAACCCATGCACCCACGGGGAGAACATGCAAACTCCACACATAGATGCCCAACAGAGATTCAAACCCAGGTCTTCCAGATCTCCTGACTGTGTGGCCAATGTGCTCACCACTCAGCTGCCGTGCGGCCATTAATATTTCAATTTGTATAAAAATTATCTGAAACATTAATGTGTGTCAAGCATACTAAAAAACAAGAAAACATTTTTTAAAAATCAGAACAACTTTTTCACACCATTGTGTATGGCATCAATACGGTGCCAAAGTCTGTGCGCAATGCAGATAGATTTTGGCACTGTAATGACACCATATCTATACTTCAGTGTAATTTTTGAGGATGTCTGAAACAAATAAATACATGACCATGTTGTGATGAGTCAAACCTAAGAAGTGATGTTTTTCATTTTGCGGTGGAACCAGTGGACATCTAGTACATGTATACAGTATATGCACAGATGATGCCAGAAATGGAGAAAAAAACTAGTGGAAGGGTGGGTCCCTCAGCCTCACGTCTCTTTCCCTGATCATCATCCGCTCCCGGATTCTGCTGTGGCCATGGCGGTAGTCGTGTGCGGGGTTCTCGTACGGATGCTGAAGCCAGCTCTGCCTGTTGTGTTCATTGTGCTCCTGGTCGTAGTCCTCCCCGCCGTGTGGCTGGGTGCTACCATGGTGATGATGATGGTGATGGTGGATATGGTGGTGATCTCTGTGCTTATAGGAAACATCCTCCTCCTCCTCCTCCTCAGGGAGTACCCTGTGAGGAAGCCTAGGGGTGTGTCCTGTTGACTGAACCTGGCGCTGAGGCTCCGTCTTGTGGTGGTGATGGTAATGATGTGAGTGATGGGCTCTCTTTTCTTCTGTCCTTGAGAGGTGCTCGTTGTCCTCATCCTCTCTTAGACTCTTGTCTGCTTCCTGCTCCTGAGCTGCGGGGGTGTCCTGGGTGGGGGGGTTCTCAAGGGGACCATTCCTCTTGTGGGCTGTTGGCTTCTTGTTCTTCTGGTCATCCTGCGAAACACAACACAAACACAAATAGCAACTATATAATTTATATGATATCATAATGTGAGGAAATGCATCTAAATATTAGGGAAAAGCACTATTAGCATTAATATATTAACATTTATAAGCAATGTCTTTATAGTTGTAATATTATATTATGCAACATACATATACTCTATACTGTAAATGTTTGCATTATTTATTAAATTTTATAATATATATATACAGTGGAAACCCGGGATACGAAATTAATTTGTTCCAAAATGATTTTTGTAAGCCGAATTTTTTTGTAACCCGAACAACAGTAAACATGTAAATTGGCTAATTCGTTCCACTGACCCGGAATACCCCTCATACAATGGAAAAAAATCACTGTTCTGCACATTTAATACTGTATAAATAACGAGTATTGTAATACAAATATAATGTAATAATAAAACCTGAAATAGAATGTATATGGAGTCAAAATTCTAAAAATGTCTTTCCTTTAATACACAGCGAAGTGCAGTCCATTACAGTACTGGCAACGATACACCAATCAGAGAACTTTACGTCATACGTAATGCACAGACACGTCTGCCATGCCAACAACAGTTTTGCCAAGCGCCGGGAGAGTTACGCCACCTTAAGTGAATGGATTGGGGTTGCCTGGGCTAAGTTATCTGCTTTAACTCTTGTCCGAGCTTTTGCGAAAGCCGGCATCATTGCTGAACAACTGACGTCGACAATGATGACAGGGAACCCGACATGTTTGAAGAAAATGCCCAGCGGTTTAAATCAGATGCAAAAGATGGATTTGTGGGAGAAGAGGGAGTAAGTGTATAGTAGAATACATTTCAACTAAACTTATTCTTCTGGTTCTGTTGCCTTTTTTGTAGACCGTATGTTTTAGCATGCGCCTTAAAATACGGTAAATTCTGAAAATTCCGAAAAAGTTTCGGTAAGATCGACAAACTTTCGTAAAGTAATTATTTTTGTAAACCGAAGCAAAAAAAGTAAGGAAGGTATTTTTGTATCAAGGATTTTTCGTATTCCGGGGCTTTTGTATTCCAGGGTTCCACTGTATTCTGAAAACGTTTTTGATTTGTTATTATATGCTGCTGTTCATACTATGCTTTATCTCCAAATGTTGCAAGTGTTCACCTACAAATAATTTTGTAATTAAAACATGAAGATTAATTAAAATAAATTTATTTATTCATTCATATTGTAAATCATTCATCTTCTATGCCACTTATCCTCACTAGGGTACAGAGTATGTTGGAGCCTGTCACAGCTGACTTAAGGCGAGAGGCGCGGTACACTCTGGACTGGTTGGCAGTCCGTCGCAGGGCACTCATAGCCAAACAACATTCACACACATTCATACCTATGGACAATTTAGTGTTACCAATGCCTGTTTAGGAATCTGGGAGGAAACCAAAGAACCTGGAGAAAACCCATGTAATCTGTCGTACACAGAGAATTCAAACTTTATTTAAAAATTATTTATTTAAGTTTGTGGGGGTTTTTGTTCAGAAACCACCCCCCAAAAATGAATAAACAAGTATTTTTTTTAAATAAATATTAAAATGCTGCTCTTTTAATGCATATCTCCAAAATATTTTCATCAGATAAATGAAAAAAAATCGTGTTTGTAGAGGTTTTTTCAAATAGGGAAACTAAATACATAAAATGTTCACTTTTTCATTTAAAAATTAAGGAACTATTTTGTTGTTTTTGGAGAAAAACAGTCAAATTCACATCATTCAGAGGTTCATGTTTTATAGGAGACAGTGACAAAAATGTGTTTTTCTGTAGCTGGTTAAATGGCTGGAATTTATAAAATACTGTATTAAATGTAACTGTAAATAAAACACATATACATAGGAACATTTAGAAATAATTATGATTATTTTTGTTGTAAAAACAGACACATTAAATTTTCTAAAAGAAAAAAAAATCGATAGTATTTAATTATTTGTGAAACCAAAGTTATATAATAATTATAGTAAAATTTTAACTATACTGTTTCAAATAAAATCGTTTTCATAATACTGTTGTTTTTCTCCCACCTATTGTAGGTAGTTGTAGTTCTACCTACCTAACTACTATATGTTTTTACTTTTTTCTCCCTATAAAATTGTGTATTGCAGCTGCTCCAAGTGTGAATGGTTGTTTGTCTGCCCTGCGATTGACTGGCGATGAGTCCAGGGTGTACCTAGTCTCCCTAAACCTGTCAGCTGGCATAGACTCCAGCATACCCGTGACCCGAATGAGGAAAGTGGATGTATGGCTAGATGGATGACATTACCATTACCATTATTATGACATCACATGTTTTTGTACTGATACTGAAAGTAAGTCGTGGATGTTCCTCACCCAACAGAAACTGTAACATTTCATTTAAAAATGACATAATTGTTGTTGAGGGTAGCAAGAGGATATGAGCGTTGTGCAAAGACAGACAGACATATGAAATGAAATGATGCAACCTTGCTACGGTGGACTTTGATGGTTTTTCACTCACCGGCATATTTCACTTGTGTGTCTTTCCAATGGAAGGGTTGGATAAGGAGACATGAAATGACAGATGAATGAATGGAAACCAAAACACCAACCACCAAAAACAAAAAAGGTGACGTTGCAGTCAATAAATAGAAGCTTCCCTGCTAAGTTTTTATCCACATTAGTCTAACCAGACTGGAGTGGGATGAGACCATGACCTCACCCCCCACGTACCGGTATGATTGTGGAACTGGTGGGCAGAGTATTCTCAGCCAGCTGGGCGACCAGGGAGCTGGCAGGCTCCATCTCTGGAGGATGGGTGGCTCTCCAGTAGGACTCCAGATAATCTGCGATGTGCTCACAGGCGTCCAACAATTGGTTCTCGTCGAGGATGACGTCAAACATCTCCTTTTGGGTGAAGGAAAGAAATTACGTATTGATTTAAAAATACATGTATTATAGTGAAGTTGCATAGTAACAGGCTCTTCTGTAACAATCATATAATATCCATCCAGGATTCAGCAATGCATTTTTGTCCTCTGTAAGGGGCAAACATTTCATATCCTTATTTCAAATGCTTGTTTTGCTGTAGACATCTTTGGTTTTGCAGTGATATATTTATCCAGTCAAGTAGAAAATGGCCACCCAACAACCAACTTTTTTTAAGTTATTGAATTTGTACCGTTTTTTCTCCCAAACTGTTTAATTAATATACAAGTGTGTGGAAAGTGTTTATTTGTGCATCTACTTTATGTAGTAGTCTTGTCTCTGTAAATCGCCACATTTTATTTTTATTATATTTTTAATATACATTATTTCTGTCATCCAAATCTCAGAACTTCCGGTTCTGGCCCATAGGAGGTCCTCACCGGCGGACACTGGGCCAGCTTGTCGGCTGCCACCAGCTGAACGTTGAGATGTTTGGTCTGAGACTTGCCTCTAGTCTTGATCAACCTGGTTAAAACCTGTGCAAAAATGAAGTTAATGGGGGGGTTCACTGTGAATTTATGTAAACATACAGACAAACAGGACCAAAATGGCTACTACAGCATTCTACAGTGCTTTCTGGCATGCGTTAAGTTGGCAAGATAATGACCCAAAGCATAAATCCAAGCTATGCTACAACCATTTAAGGAAACAAACACATGGAGTGGACAAGGCAGTCCTGAGACTTAAACTGGTTTGTGAAGCACTACACATTTATGAGAATGTTGTTTTGGATCCAGGAGCACCCATAAATATGTACAGCTTCCCTTGTCTGTCCAGTGCATTTACATGGCACTGGAGGATGCTTTGGTAGCCAGTTTGGTTCAGGGTGTTCTACAACTTTTCATCAGTAGTTTGTATGTTTTTTAGAGATAAGTGGATGAAATATCTCATCACAGTTTGCCCCAGGCAAAACTTACCTTTGGAGAAGATATCTTGACATAAACAAGGATAGGAGCCAGAGAGGTCTTGGAAACCTGTATAGGGTGATTGATGGTGTCTGCATCTAGAACAACCAACTGCAGGCTGCGTGCAAGTTCAAATATGCGCTCCACTTCACCCTGGATCTGGGCTGCAACAGCATAACCACACACCTCAAAGGTCATTTACACTTTTTACCTTGCAAGACAAAAGTTGAACTTTTTGTGTCTCCCATTACATCTTGCACAAAAGTAATGCCATAAAAATATTTGTGGCAGTAGTGTTATGGTCTAAGGCAGTTTTGCTGCTTCAGGTCCTGGAAGATTTGCTGTGGTAGCTGAAACCATTAATTTTGCTGTCTATTGTAAAGCAAAAGCATGACAATGATCCAAAATAAACCAGCAAGTCCAACTCTGAATGGCTGAAGAAAAACAAAATGAAAACTTTGGAGTGGCCTAGTCAAAGTCCTGATCTGCATATTATTGAGATGCTGTGGCATGAACTCTAAAAGGCAGTTCATGCTGGAAATCCCTCTATTGTGGCAGAGTTAAAACAATTCTACAAGGATGAGTGGGCGAAAATTCCTCAAGAGCATTTACAAGAGACTGACTGCAAATTGTAAACGTTTCATTGCAGTTGTTGCTGCTAAGGGTGGCCCAACTGGTTATTGATCACTTTTTCAGACAGGGCCATGTAGGTTAGAATTTTTTTCTCCTTTAATAAGAAAAAGTTTAATTTTAAAACTACATTTCTGTTCAGTTGTGTTGTCATTAACTAATATTTAAATTAGTTTAATGATCGGAATAATTTACGTATATTATTATTACATTTAAGCTGTGTGTGTGTGTGTGCGTGTGTGTTTACACATAGTGTGCATATACAGTATATATTGCAGCAGGAGAAGTCTATCCATCTCCTGGAAAGACGACTCGCTCACCTACATTGATGGTATAGGTGTGCCACAAGGAGTCCCCAAAGAACACAAACTAGCAAACCAAGAGCAGGAAGCTTTGAGAACCTGCCAATCATCTCTGCTCTTTTTCCAGTAACTTCCAATAAAAAAGTTGACCGGATTAACTATGTTTATTACCATCTGCAGAGAGCTGTCAACCTGACAAGTGTTGTAATCGGGGGACTTGCCGAACAGCTGGCCCCGACGTTGCTCATGGCTGTGCAAAACAGAATGGCTTTGGACATGTTACTGGCAAAGGAGAATGGTGTTTGTGCCATGTTTGGACAACAATGTTGTACTTTTATTCCTAATAACACAGCCCCGGAAGGAAAAGTGACCAAGGCATTGGAAGAACTGAGGACCTTGGCTGCTAAAATGGCAGACTCCACTGGGATTTATGACCCACTTGAAGACTGGTTTGACAAACCTTTGGAAAATGGAAATATATGGTGTTATCTGCTGTCGTATCTCTTATTTCAGTCCTGGAATTCCTCCTCACGTGTGGCTGCTGTGTTCTTCCCTGTGCTCGTACCTTGTGTTTGAGATTCGTGATAGGACTCATTGGGTGTAACTTCAACGTCCCAGGTAATCAAATGCGTATGGTTCTTGTGGCTCCTCCAGAACCACCCCTGATATGGCAACCGCCAAATTACAGCGCTGTCCTGAGTCTTTGTTAGGCGAAGCGGGCTGTCCCCTTTTCCCCTCCTGATGAAGACATCCTCCCGCGTCCGCACTGCCCGTTGTGTTTACTTTTATGTTTGTTATTTTGTAGATGCAGTAGATTCTCAGAAAAAAAACAAGACCCAGAAATTCTAACGCTGTGCAATTGGTAGAAAATGGTTGTTCAAAAATTAGCAATGTGGCATTTAATCAGTAATCAGTGATCAATTTTGTGAAAAATAGTTGTAAATCAGATGAAGGATGACACCAGACATGTTGAACATGTCTGAGGAAAAGGGGTCGTTCAAGACATTGTTCAGAAGAACAGCGTACTTTGGTTAAAAAGTTGATTGGAGAGGGGAAAACTTATGAAGAGGTGCAAGAAATGTTTGGCTGTTCAGCTAAAATGATCTCCAATGCCTTAAAATGGAGAGCAAAACCAGAGACGTGTCAGAAAACGGAAGACACATTGTCACATTGCACTGCTATACTATTTTCAACACTAATATATATACATATACTTTATATACTGTATATATATATACATATACTGTATATACTGTATATATATATATATATATATATGTAATATATATGTATATATATTTGTGTGTGTGTGTGTGTGTGTATACATACCAGCAGTATCTTGTGGATGAAAGAGAGAAACAAAATATAAATAAAGCAAAATAAGATGTTATAGACCTAAACAAAACTGTGATTTTCAGTGAGTGCATAATTCATGATTTGAAAATCAGCTTTAGGATTGGTACCTAAATTGGAGCGGGTGTTGGAGCGGTCGATTAAGGCTTTTTTCCCAGGATTGTTGAGTATTGAGCGCTTGGCCAGAGAGATGTCTGCTGTCACTCGTGTGATAGTGATCCTGCAGAAGGAGAAGAGTCCAAATTACATTATATTTGGTCATAAAATATGTTACAGAATATAGGACAGACATATAGTCAAAGTTTGATGGATGGGTCAAAGGCCAAAGGTCACATTACAAAACGAGAGAGACAGATGGGAAAAGTTGATCCAACATAGGAAGATGTTCATCAAGTGAGTGATTTAGGGCAACAGCTAGACAGAGGTATGTATTGATTTCAATTAATAATAATGTTACTACAAATAATATACAATAATAATATGACTACATATACAATTATTAAAAAAATTAATTACAAATTTCAACAATTTTGCCAAAGAGGTTGTAGAAGAAGAAGGAGGGAAGGAGGAAGAATCATTTCCATAGTAAATGGAACGTCAATAAAGCTGTAATTACATCTTGTATACCTCAAGTACAGGTCTGAAAATCTATTATTTTACACCTCACAGTTAAGTAACCCGTCAGAGAGATCTTCCGGGTAGCAAGTAGTGTCCGTGTGGCTGCTACACATCGGACACTACACATAAGTCAAAGACTAGCTTCACTATGTGGACATGGAAGATTTCTTGGAGCAAGTATCATGGAGGATGTCATTAAAATGAGTGTGCACACGAATTTCAGACATAATTCCAATGCATTGGTGTATTGATTGATGAACATTCTATTTTGAGTACTCTGTTATACTGAGGGTTGTGTTCCATTAAACAGCAGCAGTATGGATGAAGCTGACGGCGTGGAAGCGTTTGCCGCGGGAGTTGATAAAGACAATGAAATGCAAATTAATGACAGATCTGTTAGAAGTAAAAGAGCAGTTAAGTTCACACATAAGGCACTTGCCAATAAAATAGAGGAGCTGCAATGCTCCAGAAAAGGTTTATTACATAAACTGAAACGCTTAAGAGACGGCATAAAAGACACCATAGAAAATAGCCGAGGTAAAATATGCCCTGTACAAAATTTGTGTGTGATTAAACCAAAGTATTCACAATACTATGGTGACTTTAATGCCTGTAGAAGAATGTGAAAGACAAAATGTGTGGTTTAAAGCAAAAATGTTGGTTGAAGATTGTTTTATGGCTGAGGTTAAAACCTGGTTGAATACGCGATCGGTGCATGATGCACTAAGGGATGATGATATAAATCCAGATGATAGTATGTCTAATGTTTCATGTAAAAGGTCTAACGTTTCAAGTAGAGGGAACAGTGGAGGACAAAGGCTCATGATATTCTAGAGAAAAATAAACAGAGCTAGGTTTAAGGATCTTGTGGAATTTTTGGAAAGACAAACAAAAATATTGTCTGATCCATTCTTTGGAGAGATTCAAGATACAACCTCAAGTCTAACAAGAGGACCTAATAAAGGCACTGGGAAATCATCATTTAGCAGAGGTACAGGTTTTGCAACAAGTGCTACAGTTATGAGCACATCTAATAAACAAGCCACTTTAAGCTCGTTTTCAGATGAATCTTACAGGTGTGAATGCTGTAATGTTGCTCACAGTTTGGAAAATTGTTCAAAGTTCAAAGCAATGCAGCATGAGGAAAAGATCTGTATGCTGAAGAAAAGTGGTCGTTGCTTTGGTTGCTTGAGCAAGGGACACATAAACAAGGACTGCAAAGAACGAATGATTTCTGGGACTTGTGAAAGAAAACATCCAACTGTGTTGCATGTAAATCACAGGAAAGGGCAGGGCATGGACATTAATAAGTCTCCAAGGAAAGAGGCCTCAACCATTCTCATGGCTTCTACCGAAATGTGTGGCCATACAGGGGCCGGAAGGAGTGATTGTTGTTTGTCAGTTTTGCCGGTACAAGTCAAATCCACCAAAGGAGACAAGATCATTCATACTTATGCCTTTCTAGACCCTGGTAGCACTGCGACCTTTTGTTCAGAGCGTCTTGTGCGACAACTGAATGTCTCAGGCAAGAAATTGAATTTGCTTCTAACCACAATGGGTCAGCAGACGGTCATTTCTACTCAAGCACTTGAGGGTCTAGAAGTGACCGGTGTGGAGGGGAACCTTTTCTATGAACTCCCTGAGGTTCTCATGCAAAGGGAGATGCCGGTGAGCAGACACAACATGATAACTCAAGAGGAGCTTTTACAGTGGCCTTATCTTTCAGATGTTCAAACTCCAAGTATAAAGGCCAATGTCGATTTACTGATTGGAATTAATGCACTTAAGTTGCTTGAACCATGGGATGCAATAAACAGCCGTGGCAATGACCCATTTGCAATAAAGACTGTTTTGGGATGGGTAGTGAATGGACCTCTGCAGGAAGCTAAAAATGTAGTCACCAAGACTAGATTTTTAATGGCCACTGTTAACAGGATCTCTGTCAGTACGCTGCAAGAAATGTTGAATCGCCAATACCAGCATGATTTTAATGATCAAGAATTGGAACAGAGAGCAATGTCAAGGGAAGACCTCAAGTTTTTAGATATTATGGAGAAGTCTGTTATTTTACAAGCGGGCCATTACAGTTTAAATTTGCCAGTAAAGCGTGAACCGCTTTCCCTGCCAATTAATATCACGATGGTTAAGCAAAGGTTACTTGGCTTGAAGAGAAAGTTTAAGAAAGATGAACAGTTCCATAAAGAATATGTTAAATTCTTTACAGACATGTTTGACAAAGGATACGCCGAAAAGGTCCCGCTTGGTCAATTGCAACGGGATGATGGAAGGTTGTGGTATGTACCGCATCACGGTGTATACCACCCTAAAAAGGGCAAGCTGCATGTAGTGTTTGACTGCGGAGCAGAATTTAGAGGAACGTCACTGAACCACCACCTTTTGCAAGGACCTAATCTGACCAGCTCACTTCTGGGAGTGCTTACCAGATTTCGTCAAAAACCAGTAGCTATCATGGCAGATGTCAAGGCAATGTTTTGTCAGGTGGGAGTTGCAAATGAAGATAAGGACTGTTTGCGTTTTTTGTGGTGGCCAAATGGTAATGTCAGCCATGACGCCCAGGAGTACAGGATGACAGTACATCCTTTGGCGCTGTGTCATCCCCAAGTTGTGCTAGTTACGCACTTTTGAAAGTGGCGGAAGACAACTCTACCAAGTTTGCTCCAACTGTAACGGACACAATAAAGAGAAACTTTTATGTCGACGATTGTCTGAAAAGCCTGCCGTTGGAGCAAGAAACTGTTGATATGGTGGAGGCGCTGACAGATATTTGCAGCAGAGGAGGATTTACACAAACAAAATGGGTCAGCAACAGCAGAAGAGTCTTGCAGACAGTGACCAAGGAGCACCGTGCTAAAGAATGGGAGACTTTGGACTTGGACCGTGATCAGCTTCCCATTGAAAGAGTTCTTGGGTTAGAGTGGTGTATGGAGACAGACTCTTTTAAGTTTTGGATGGCAGTAAAATAACAGCCATACACAGTTCTGTTTATAACCCATTAGGGTTGTTGGCGCCAGTCACCTTACCAGCTAAGATGCTGTTGCAGGAGCTGTTTAGGAGAAGCTGCGCATGGGACGACGTTCTGCCAGATGACCTCAAAGGATGTTGAACAAACTGGCTGATGGATTTGGAGAAACTGTCTGTATTTGAGGTTAAGAGATGCATCAAGCCACAAAATTTTGGATTACTAATTTTTGCTCAATTACATAATTTTTCTGATGCAAGCAGAAATGGATTTGGTGTTGTAACCTATATCAGAATGGAAAACCAAAAGAATCAGATTCACGTTTCCTTTCTTTTCGGGAAAGCAAGAGTTACACCATTAAGGAGTGTTACTATTCCTCGGCTGGAATTAAGAGCTGTAGTGTTGGCCGCCAGGATGAATCAGATGTTGAGGTCTGAGTTGCAGTTGCAGTTGAGTCCATCGGTGTTTTGGACAGACAGCACTTCCGTTCTAAAGTACATACGCAATGAGGACATGCGCTTCCATACTTTTGTGGCCAATCGAATTTCGACTATTAGAGAAACAACTGGAGTGTTCCAGTGGCGTTATGTGAATACCAAGGAGAATCCAGCCGATGTGGCACGTAGGGGGCTGAAAGTAGACGACCTGTTGCAGGACAGCAGATGGATTGAGGGTCCAAAGTTTCTATCAAAATCTGAAAGGGAATGGCCTGTGTCAGTCTTGGACAACACCATTTGTATGGATGACCCCGAAGTTAAACAAGAGGCAGTCGTCAATGCTGTTGTAATAAAATCCGGCACTCCAACGGATCGTTTGATCACCCACTTCTCTGACTGGCATTGACTAAAGATTTCTGTATCCTGGTTGTTGCGTTTCCGGCGGATGTTGCTAGGGCTGACCCAGAAAAAGAGAGGCATTTCTAAAGGAGAACAAAAGGGTGGAGGAGGAGAGACCAGAACCTGTCTGAAGTCAACCAAAGGGGGAGATCACTATTTGTCTCTGCAGGAATTGAAGGAGGCGGAGCTTGCCATTGTTCGGTATTTCCAGAATCAAAGATTTCCAGAGGAAATCAGAATGCTTATGTCTGGAAAGGCCATCACACGGAGAAGCGAAATTTATGAATTGGATCCCTACCTGGATGAAAGACTGTTGAGGGTTGGTGGAAGACTGAGTAAGGCATCTATGCCTGAAGAGTCAAAGCATCCAATCATTCTGTCCAAAGATCGACACATTTCGTTCCTCATATTAGAACCTATTCACAAACATTTGGGTCATGGAGGCAGAAACCATATTCTGTCTATTTTTAGGAAGAGATTCTGGATTACCAAGGCAAACTCTGCAGCAAGGAAAATTATATCTAAATGCAGTCCATGCAGGCGTTTCAATGGAAGATTAAGTGATCAAAAAATGTCTGACCTGCCCCATGAAAAAGTTTTGCCAGACTTGCCTCCTTTCACGACTGTAGGGGTGGATTACTTTGGTCCTATTGAAGTTAAAAGAGGTCGTGTCCTCTGTAAGAGATATGGCGTGATTTTCACCTGCATAGCTAGAAGAGCTGTCCATCTTGAAGTGGTTCCATCTCTGGATACAGATGCCTGTATTAATGCCATTCAAAGGTTCATCAGTAGGCGAGGTCAAGTGGCTAACATGTACTCGGACAATGGAACAAATTGTGTAGGATCTGAAAGAGAGTTAAGGAGGCCTTTGCATCTGTGGATGGTGATCATCTGCATAGGGTCTTGTCTAAAAAAGGAATTCATTGGACTTTCAATCCCCCGACTGCATCCCATTATGGTGGAATATGGGAACGTATGATTCGCATGGTCAGACGAGTACAGTGTTCAGTGTTGCGAGCAATGTTGGATGACGATGGACTGCACACCGTGTTGTGCGAAGTGGAATCAATATTAAACAGCAGACCCATAACAAAACTTTGAGATGATCCAAATGACCTTGAGCCACTGACCCCAAATCACATTTTGCTTTAGAAAGGCAAGCAAGAATTCCCCCCGGGAGTGTTCCAGCAAGAGGACTTTTACTCTAAGAGAAGATGGAGACAGGTGCAATACATAACAGACTTGTTTTGGAAACGCCGGATAAAGGAATACCTTCCGTTGCTCCAAGAACGACACATGTGGAATCAGAAGAAGAGAAGTTTCTTGCCTGGAGACATTGTAGAAATTGCGGATGCTGGAGCTCCCCGTAATTCATGGCTGCTTGGCAGAGTGCTAGAAACTTTTCCAGATAAAACAGGACTAGTTCGTTCAGTACGAATAAAAACAAAGCTAATATTCTGGAAAGACCAGTGACAAAATTATGCCTGGTACAAGAGGCTGAAAATTTGTAACACACAGTGTAGTGATGTTTGGCTATGTTTGTGTTTAGGGTAATTGTTTAGGTCAGCTTGTCTTTAACAATTAGGGGTCGGTGTGTTAGAGCCGAAATTGTGGTATGTGTGTGTCCGCATTTCTTGAGTTTGATGACTTTTATTGGTCGCTAGATGGTGCTTAAGGTATACTGTTTAAGGGATATTTAAGGGGTGTTACCATAGCTTTCCGACACGCTACCAGAAGGAAGTAATAGTCTTTGACCGCTCGCTGAAGAGGTGTATGGGGAACTACCATGGATAGTGAAATGTCTGAGCACTGGATTTTAACTAATGCACTATAAATGGAACGTCAATAAAGCTGTAAGTGCATCTTTTATACCTCATGTACAAGTCTGAAAATCTTTGATTTTACTCCTCACAGTTAAGTAATGTGTCAGACAGATCTTCCGGTTAGCAAGTAGTGTCCGTGTGGCTGCTACACATCGAACGTTACAATAATAAACAACTTGATATAAGCTAAAACAATATATGATCATAATGATACAATATGTGATAATACAATCATAAAAAAATCATTCACAACAAGACTCTCAAGCCGCCATCAGCGTTTTCCTGATATGTATTATATTCATATTATGTCAAAAAACGTTTTTGTAAAAAGTATGTCCACAGCCACTGGGTCCTAAAATCAAACTTTAAAATGGTAGCTCTAATTTAGGATCAAAATCCACTTGCCCCTTATCCAAATTTGGGCTAAAGCCAGACGGCAGAGTTGTTCTGTGTGGTAAAGATGGGTGATCAAAGTGTCAGACAAAGAAGGGCTCAAAAGACCCTGATGATGGTTTACCAAAATGGACTTAGTTTTCCCTCACCCGGATGCAGGTCACCAGGGCCCCCCCTCTGGAGCCAGGCCTGGAGGCCTGCACCCATGGACCCGATCGGGCACAGCCCGAGAATGTAGCGTGGGTCCCCCTCCCATGAGCTCACCACTTGTAGTAGGGCCCAAAGGGGTTGGGTGCAAAGTGAGATGGGTGACGGCAGAAGGCGCAGGTCTTGGAGGTCCGATCCTCGGCTACAAAAGCTAGTTGTCAGTAGGTGGAATGTCACCTCTCTGGCGGAGAAGGAGCCTGAGCTGGTGCGTGAGGTGGACAAATTCCGGCAAGATATAGTCGGACTCACTGCAATGCACAGCAAGGGCTCTGGAACCAGCCCTTCCGAGAGGGGCTGGACTTCATTCCACTCTGGTGTTGCCGGCAATGAGAGGCGACGAGCAGGGGTGGCAATTCTTGTTGCTCCCTGCTCCAAGCCTGTACATTGTAGTTTAACCCAGTGAACGAGAGGGTAGTTTGCCTCCGCCTTCAGGTGGGGGGAAGGGTCCTGACTGTTGTTTGTTTGTGCCAAACACCAGTTTAGAATACCCGCCCTTTTTGGAGTTCTTAGAGGGAGTACTGGAAAGTGCCCCCCCGGGGGATTCCCTTGTTCTACTGGGGGACTTCAACGCTCATGTTGGCTGCGACAGTGAGACCCGGAGAGGTGTGATTGAGAGGAATGGCTCCCCTGATCTTAACGCGAGCGGTGTTTTGTTACTAGACTTCTGTGCTTGTCACGGATTGTCTAAAACGAACATATTCAAGCATAAGGGTGTCTACATCTGGAGTTGGCACCAAGACACTCTGGGCCGCAGTTAGATGATTGAGTTTGAGGCCACATGTCTTGGACACTCGGGTAAGGAGAGGGACGGAGCTGTCAACCACCACCTGGTGATGAATTGGTTCTGATGGTGGGGGGAGGATGCCGGTCAGACCTGGTAGACCCAAATGCCTGGTAGACCCAAATGTAAGGGTCTCCTGGGAACGTCTGGCAGAGTCCCTGTCAGAAGGAGTTTCAACTTCCACATCCAGGAGAGCTTCGGCTATGTTCCAAGGGAGGCAGAGGCCATAGAGTCTGAGTAGGCAATATTTTGTGCCTCCATTGTCGAGGCGGCTGAGTGGAGCTGTGGCCGTAAGGTGGTCGGTGCCTGCCATGGCGGAAATCCCAGAAGATGGTGAGGGATGCCGTCAAGCTGAAAAAAGTCTCCTATCAAGCCCTTTTGGCTCATGGTACTTTGGAGAGCGCTGACAGGTACCGGCATGACAAGAAGCGCTGGCGGTCACTGAGGCAAAAACTTGGACCACTGTGTGGGCATGTGTGAGTGGGGGAACAGGGTTTGGTGTGTGGTGTGTGTGTACTGGGGGTGGGGTGTGGGAGCAATGAGGGTGGGGTGTACGGGGCTCTGTTGGAAGGGTGGCAAACCCATGGGCGCCTGCCTCTAGCGTCGGGGTAGGCGATGGCCCACAACAGTGGTGTCTAGGACAGCCTGGAGCTTCCGGGGTGTTGAATATGGCCCCTGATTTAGGGGGTGGGTGGATTCTGGGGCCAGGGCAGGATGCCCTGCTTGCCCGTAGCAAGTGGCGTCTGGCCGGCTCCCCCTTGAAACTCTTCAGAGTGGACTCGCGGTTGCGTCTTGGGGGGGCAGGGTTGGGCCGTCCCCTCTGTGGGGTGCCTGCTGGGAGGGAGGGGGGGCTCCGGCGTCTTCCTATTCGGATCCTTGCTTTTGGAGGGAGTGTGGTTTGGGATGCATGGCTGTGTTCACCATGAACATCTCCTCATTCTCTGTTTCACTCTGATGCAGTTATCCTGTCGCTGCAGAGTAATGTAGATTTAATGTGGATTTGTTGCACGTGTCATCTGGATGGTCATTGTTCATAAGGTTCTGTTTTTCTTTTATGTTTATTATTAGTACGTACAGTATGTGTGTATGTATGTATGTGTATATATATATACATGCATGTATATACAGTATATATGCACACTGTGTGTATGTATGTATGTATGCACTGCATGGATATCTGTATGTGCGCAGTGTGTGTATGTATATGTATATATATTTGTCTGTATACATATGCGTATGTATGTGTATATATATATGTATATTTATTTATTTTTTATTTTTTCCTCTCTTTTACTGTATTTTTGCTTATTTTGCTCTGTAACTGTTCTGGTTGTTGCTGATATTGTGGTTATAATGGTTGTTATTGTTTATAATATGGTTGAAATACGTTTGTGAGCTTCTTTTGCACCTTTTCCTATATCCCCCCACCCCACCTCCGACCCATCCATTTTCATGTCAGGTCCGGCTTTGAAATGTGGCGAAAAAAACAAAAAAACTCGGACATGAAAAGAGTTCGGAGAGGCCATGGAAAACGACTTCCGGATGGCTTCAAAGAGATTCTGGACCACCATCCGCCATCTCAGGAGGGGTAAGCAGTGCACGGTCAACACCGTGTATGGTGGGGTTGGTGTGCTGCTGACCTCGACTAAAGATTTTGTGGACCGGTTGAAGAAATACTTTGAAGACCTTTTCAATCCCATCAACACGTCTTCCAACAAGGAAGCAATGCCTGGGGATTCTGAGGCGGCTTCTCCTATCTCCGGGGCTGAGGTTACCGAGGTGGTCAAAAAGATCCTTGGTGGCAAGGCCGCGGGGGTGGATGAGATCCGCCCAGAGTTTCTTACGGCCCTGGATGCTGTTGGCGTGTCTTGGTTGACACGACTCTGCAGCATTGCGTGGACGTCGGGGTCGGTGCCCCTGGACTGGCAGAGCGGGGTGGTGATCCCGCTTTTCAAGAAGGGGAACGGGAGGGTGTGTTCTAACTATCGTGGGATCACACTCCTCAGATACAAATACACCAGTGGGTCATAGGTATAACGCCACCAGATCGCTAGCGTGGTAAAATTGGACGTTGGATATTCAGCTCCGTAGCTACGGCGCTAGTCCTATCAGCGTGCCTGGAATTCTCACTAATGGTGCAGCGAGCTCACTCGGGAAGTGCCACTCTAACTGCTGGCTGTTTTTCTAAGGGTTCAACTATTTTGATGAAGAAAAATGCAAATACTAGAAAAATCTCCTGTTCCCAACGACGCCAAGGAAAGTTTTTCATTCATTCATTCATTTTCTATACCGCTTATCCTCATTAGGTATTTTTCTCAAATATTTATTTTCTCAAAAAAACTGTAGAAAAATGTAAAGTATGGAAAATCTCCAGATTTTCCAAGAAAATCGCCAAGTTGGCAACACCGAGCTTTAGTCGAGCTGGGAAGCCATTCACAGTTAGAGAATACATGAAATAATCATTCATAAAAACAAAGCATCTATTCTCCTAAAAAAAAAAAACTAAACTAAAAAAAACAGGAAATTATCCAGAAAATAAAAGAATGTCTCTTTTTGCAAAGACAGTCAAGAACAGGATCAATAGAATGGTTATGATGACAATTCAGGGCAGGGATAAGCAGTATAAGTGGCATAGAAAATGGATGGATGGATGGATGGATGAATGGTATTGAGCAAACAACACGGATATGCAGATATATGAATTCTGATTGTTTTTTTTATTTTAAAGTTGGCTGTTTATTTTTATTTTACACAAATCAGTTCAGTGTTAAATTAGCTCAGAGTAGATGTGCACGTGTAGCTGCACTTTTGTTTGTTGAATTTTGTGTTTTTATAACAGGGGTCGGCAACATTTACAATCAAAAGAGCTATTTTGTCTCCTCTTCCACTAAAAAACGTTTGGCAGCCGCAAAACATCACAAAACTTATGAAAATTTAAATATTGTAGTGATTTGTAATGTTACTTTATAGAACCACAGAATCCAACACATAAAAGCAGCTAACATGTAGACCTACTCAGAGCTAATTTAAACACTGAACTGATTTGTGTAAAATAAAAATACAAATTAGCCAACTTTTTAAAAAAAAGCCGAACAGAGTTTATATATCTGCATATCAGTGTTGTTTGCTCAATACCGTTTATTCACCCATCCATCCATTTTCTATGCCGCTTATCTTCATTAGGGTCTTGGTACCGTTTATTCCTGAACTGCATTGTAATCAATAACCATTTTATTGAACTTGTTCTTGACTGTCTTTGCAAAGAGAGACATTCTTTTATTTTCTGAATAATTTCCTGTTTAATTTTTTAATTAGGAGAATAGATGCTCTGATATTTTTTCATGATTATTTCATGGTATTCTCTAACTGTGAATAGCCTCCCATCTCATGTACATCGCAGTGTTGGCGATTTTCTTGCTAAATCTGGAGATTTACAAAACCTTATTTTCTCAAAAAGACTAGAGAAAAATGTAAAGCCCCTAAAAACGTTTTCTGACGTCGTTGGGAACAAGAGTTTTCTGGTATTTGCATTTTTCTTCACCAAAATAGTAATTTATTGTCGGTCCCTAGAGAAACAGCCAGCGGTTCGAGCTGCTCTTCCCGAGCAAGTTCGCCGCACTATGAGACAGCAGTCCGGGCACACTGATGGAGGACTAGCGCTGTAGCTACGGAGCCGAATATCAAACGTCCAACTTTACCACAATCTAGCAATCTGGCGGTGTTATAGCCATGACCCGCCGGTGTATTTGAAAGTGAAAGCACATACGGTATTGTTCCGAGCTGTGGATGCATAGTCAGTCAACTGCCGCTGCACATAACCTGTCTCTCTTGCAATCACCACCTTGGCGATTAGTGTGTCACGTGCTGTGAGCACATAGCTACAGCACACTTCTCGTTAGAAAACATATTGCAGATATTTCACATTCTTTTCGTAAATGCACCGTGGTGTTCAATTTCGTCTCTATGTTTGGATAATGCAACGTTTTCACACAAACTAGGAATGGGACGTGTTTATTGTTTTGATCAACGCAGGTTTGAAAATCGTAGAATATTAAGTTATTGCAGGACTTTTCAGCCTTTTGCTTTTGCTTAATACATAAGTGGTTGTTTATATCATCATCACAAGACAGCTAAGTCACATGCCTACCAGAAGACAACATACAGTCACGTGGTCATGGTTGATGATTTATTAAATATGACCCTGTAAATATGACTTTTTAACCTAGACGTCGCCTCATGTTTTTCCAAGTGTCTATCAATCCCTGTGATCCCTGTCATATTGACAGATATAATGATGGATTATGACCTATGACATATGAAATATGACCTATGATGTATGAAATGTGACCTTTGACATATGGAAGGGGATCTTTGACCTTTGGCTCATCCAGCAAATTCTGACTATATATCTCTTCTATTTTCTCTTGTATCTAATGCCAGCATAAATGGTACAAACAACAAACTTCAATGGAGAACTGACCTGCCTTCAAATCGATGTTTCAAAAAATCAAACAGAGCTTTCTGCATCATGTCTGTTACCTGCAATAGACAGGGTTTCAAGCAACGCAATGTCATTATTTTTATTTAATTTTTTTTATTGGGATTAAAGGAGCCAGGCTCACCTCTAAGCCCTTCAATGACGGTCCCATGAGAACCACGGGACGCATAGTAGGCACAACGTCATACATGGAAACCTGCTCCCCCTATAACAACAAAGAAGAAACATTTCCAATTGCACTTCACTTGGACAAGTTGAAAAAATAGTTAAACATTTGTACCATAATTTGCACATCTATTCAGTTAACCACAGGGTCTTCTATAATTGCTGGGTTGGCGATCTATGAAAGCAAATAACTGGGGTTTCTTTGAAGTACGAGCATCATGAGCAGTGGTCGGCAACCCCCGGCTCTGGGCCGCATGCGGCCCTTCAGCCTCCTTGTTGCGGCTTCCTTCGCCAAGCACAGTGATTTTTCCAAAGTGCTGATATATTTGGTAGTCCTCAATCACCGTGCCCACACTGCTCTCTCATGGTGCAGCTATCTCACACAGGAAGTGTTTTAGTGAAGAAAAGTTGGCTACATTTTTTACTTTTTGTTTTATACAAATCAGATCAGTGTTTAAATTTGCTCAGAGTAGGTCTACACGTGTACCCTCACTTTTGTTTGTTGAATCTCATGGTTCTATAAGGTAACATTACAAAAGATTACAATTTTTAAAAGTTTTGTCATGTTTTGCGGCTCCTAAACATTTTTTTTTACCGAAAGAGGATGCAAAATGACTCTTTTGATGGTAAAGGTTGCCGACTCCTGATCATGAGTGAGCGTTATCTTCTGTACATTTGCATGCACAGTTGTTACACTCGTGTATTTGTGTGTGTGTGTGTTTTACTATGCTATTACAATCACTATTACAGCATTGGTTCTGTTGCTGGGTGGAAAAAAAGACCATGAGCAAGAAGTCACTTACTGGCTTCTTTTTCACCTGCTGATTGGCTGTTTCATGAGACAGTAGACACACAATTAGTTAGTTACAATGACATCACCATCATACTCTGTGAACATGCAGTTTGGTCCACCCACTCTGACCTTGTGAAGGAGGTGTGTACTTTTTGGAGTTCATATCTTGAGCCACTTGTGATGCTGCTTTGCTGAAAATGGGACAGATGGAAAGTCTGAAATGCAAACGGAATGCAACCCTCCGCTCCACCAAGCTGTCTAATCTAGTTTCCTTTGACATGGTACTCAGGCGGTCCTTATGACATGGGGCAAACTTACAAATGTGTCAGGTGTGTTTTCCTGTATGTTTTTGTACAACTGTAGTAAGGCAGTGCCAGCAATGCAGTGTCGCTCATACATTCTACAAGACAGCAAAACCCCACAATCCATGACAAAGATGAGCTGGTTGTCGTTTAGTAATCTGCTTTGCCTTTTTGCTCTCTTTTGGATATGGCAGCCTGCAGCGACCCTTCCGTGCAGTGTAGTGTCTTGACCTAACTAATATCTTTGGTAGTAGTGCCATCCTCACACTTCCTTCAAACCAAAACAATCATGTCTGCTGTGTGGAACTTAATTGCTAACACATGCCACATGCCACGGGTGGTTGATACTGCCTGCCAGTGTCATACTTTCCATAGGAATTGAAGTCTGGGAACTCAACAGTTCTATCGGCGTGGCTGAGGTATCTGGGATAGTCAAAACATTTCTCAGTGGGGTGGATGAGTTTCTCAAGGCTCTGGATGTTGGTGGACTGTCTCAGCTTACACGTCTTCAACATCGATTGGAAGTTGGGAAGAGTACCTCTAGAGTGGCAGACCAGGGTAGTGGTCCACATTTTTAAAAAGGGTGACTGCAGGGTGTGTTCAAACTATAGGGGGATCACACTCCTCAGCCGCCCTGGGAAAGTATTTTCCAGGGTGCTGGAGAGAAGTGTTCAACCGTTAGTCGAACCTCGGTTACAGGTGGTGCAATGTGGTTTTTGTCCCGGTCGTGGAATACTGGACCAGCTCTACGCCCTTGCAAGGGTACTGGAGGGTACGTGGGAGTTTGCCCAACACAACACTACATATGCTTTGCAGACTTGGAAAAGGCATTTGACCATGTCCCTTGTGGTGTTCTGTGGGGGTTGTTCCGCGGGTATGAGATTGGTGGTGCGCTACTACGTGCCATTCGGTCCTTGTACAATTGAAGCGGGAACCTGGTTCGCATTGTCAGCAGTAAGTCGAGCTTGTTTCCGGTGAACGTTGGCCTCCGCCAAGGCTGTCCTTTGTCACCGATTCTGTTCATAACCTTCATGGACAGAATATCTAGGCGCAGCCAAGGCATTGAGGGAGTCCAGCTTGGTGACCTGAAGATCTCGTCTCTGCTATTTGCAGACGATGTGGTCCTGATGGCCTCATCAGGCTGTGACTTTCAGCGTTTACTGGAGCAGTTTGCAGCTGAGTGTGGAGATTCAGGGAAGAGACGCAGCACCTCCATATCCGAGGTCATGGTTCTCAGTTGGAAACGGGTGGATTCTACCCTCTGGGTTGGGAGTGAGGTCTTTCCCCAAGTGGACAAATTCAGTATCTCGCGGCATTGGTGTTGAGTGAGGGAAGGTTGAAGCTTAAGGTCGACAGACGGATCGGTGCAGTGTCTGCAGTAATGCGGTCACCGTACCGGACAGTCATGGTGAAGAGAGAGCTGAGCCGGAAGGCAAAGCTCTCTATTTACCGGTTGATCTTTTGTATGTTCCCACCCTCACCTATGGTCATGAGTTATAGGCATGACCAAAAGGACGAGATCACAGATACAAGAGCCAAAAATGAGTTTCCTCCGTAGGGTGGCTGGACTCACCCTAAGAGATAGGGTAAGGAGCTCAGCCATCCAGGAAGAGCTCGGAGTAGAGCCGCTGCTCCTTCACAACAAGTCAGTTGAAGTGGCTCGGGCATCTAGTCTGGATGCCTCCCAGGCGCCTCCTTGGTGAGGTGTACCGGGCATGATGAGGCGGAAGAACGCCGGGGAAGACCTAGGACACGCTGGAGGCATTATGTCTCACAGTTGGGAACGCCTTGGTGTCCCCCCCGGTTGAGTTGGAAACTAAAACTTCTCAAAACTGCTGCCCCCGGACCTGGACAAGGGGAGGAAATGGAATGGAATGGATACTGCCTGCAGTGAATTAAGACATGGCTAATACTTTCATATACATCACAATAAATACAAAACCTGTTTCATGCCAGGTAAGTGATACTCTGATCTTTGATCTTAAAAAAGGGACAAATCATCCCGATTCTTGATCCTATGCTTTCAAAACGATGTTAAAAAGGTCAAATTATGCAGTCTATCGGACAATTACTATAAAAGGTAATTGTTAAATTTTACTTGTGAAAGGGTATTCTCCAGCATTTGGTTTGGGCAGTAAAACGAGCGGTACACATCCACATAGCACATGAATGAGACATTTTCTCTGCTCTGACATTTGCCTTATCCAACATGGTGGCGACGTTGGCGTACGGCTCAGTGATAGATTCTGCATCTACGTATTTCTGTCTAAGCGCTACCCCCCTCAACATTAGCTGTGTTTTGACAATCCTGTTATGGTGAGCAGACCTGCTGGCACAAGCACCATTTTCGAACACCAAAATCGGACCAATCGTTTAACACACATATTTACATACTTACTTAGCTACCTACTTAGCATACCTACTAGCTAGTCTGCATGTTACTGTTGTTAATGAAGATAAAATGACCGAGGGACTGAAAGATAATAAATGATCAAGAGTAACCTTAAATTATCCCACTGTCAATGTGGAAAACACGTTGACATACTTAGCTAAGGCCTTGGCAGCCTTCCTAGCCTGGACTTCTCGTCGGATCAGGATGGTTTCCAGGTTGACAGGACTGGGGATGAAACCCACCACGCCATCCTCTTTCACTGGCCGCCCAATCCACCATTCATTGTTGAATTTCTGTGATTGCCAGATAAGTAAAAACATCATGTAACTTTTACTATGTGGACACTGAATATTGTGTTAGAAGACCTCTTTGATGTGGAGGAAGTCTCTGGCCTCAAAGGTGACTGCCTGGCCGGGCACTGGCACGTTGTCGTCATCAGCCGGCATGTAGGAGAAGTTGCAGCGTACAGCAAAGGCCACTGGCTTGTACTGAGGACACCACACAGACTTAGCGGACAACCACGTTTGACTAAAATTACTGACACGACTAGGGTTGGGCATTGAGTCTTAAGAATCGATTGGAACCTGTACTAACATTGCAATTCTCCCAGGATAAATTAACAGTTTTTTTTATTTCAATGCCTAGATTTGAAACTGACATCAGAAATAGTCGCAAACACCACCAAATTTTTGGCTTACCGTCACAAAAAAGAGCAACAAGAGATCAACATTTGCAACATAATGATATCATGCAAAGGAGGGTCAACATGATTAAACAGCTCCGGATTTATGTTGTGGAAATACGGGCTGCAGCATCACATACTCTCTAACTAATTAAATAACTAACTAACTAATTAGCTTTTCAAAAGTAATCATCTTTTGTGAAAGTGTACTCCTTTAGAAAGAAAGTTTATACGTGTAGTGTGTATTCAAGTTGAATGGTGTGACATTTATATTCTGGTTGAAAATAGCATGGTGAGAAATTCATAGCAAAGTTGAGTAAATAAAAAAAGTTAATATCATTCAACAATTCATGGAGAAGTTCAGACATTTCATCCAAAAATAATTCTGGTTAACAAACTCATTTAAACTTTTATGACCCTTACTCTTGAAAGCGTTGTAATCGAGAATTGTTAGGAAACGGAATCGAAACAAGGAATCCAAATCCGAATCGGCATCGTTCAAATTCAAACGATGCGCAACCCTAAACACGACACCTGTTGAAGTCAACCTCAATTATTGTTAATAACGATAGTAAATACGTGAAGAACTAGGGGAAAAATACCTTTGCTCTTTCCAACTGAACCTGGGCATTCCTCTCCTCAACAGCGTCCGAGTCCTGACGCTCTCCCTGATAGAACACAAAAGAGACCAAAGTTTATTAATTATTCCTCTGCTTTCACTAACGCTGACCAAAGTCACTCCCCTGAACAAGGTGACTTTAGGGCACGGCTGTTTACTTAAGGCTGGCATAGACAACTGGTCAATAGCGCATTCCCGCAGTATACGCCAATGTCACCTGCCCAATAACACACACACATTCATGATTTATTCAACAATGCACAGCTGGCTGATGACTTTTAGAGATGTCTTTTGGCTTAGTTTGTTCATTCCTGAGTACCACATGGTGATCTTTGTGGAAGTAGAAAACAGAGCTGTAGAAGGTAGTCAAAGTCTCAAATTAGAAGCCATTGTTGTGTACTAGTGTTTTTAATAGTACTGTAACATATAGACATTGATTGATAGCACAGAGGAACCTGTCAATAGATGTGGAACACCAGATTGAGTATAAAAATTCAATGATTAGTGTTGTTGATCTTGTGTTGTATAGACTCAACGTGGAATAGGATTCTTCCTTTTTAACCAATACTTTTGGAAAGGTTAGGTCCTAAATGTTGACTTTCCTTATTAAGGGCTTCAGGAGTTTCCGTTGTGTAAGGCCCTATTATTTCCCCGTTAACGGCTCAGCTCTCTCCTTCCCACGACGGTCCGGTACAGCGACCGCATTACTGCTGACGCTGCACTGATCCGTCTGTCAACCTCACGCTCCAACCGTCCCTCGCTTGTGAACAAGACACCGAGATACTTGAACTCCTCCACCTGAGGCAAGCTATTAATAATCCCACACTAGCTCGCCGCCTCTCCCCTGCAGCAACTCCAGAGAAGAACAAGGTCCAGCTTCTCTCAAGGAATTTGGTTCCAGAGCCCAAACTGTGGGTTGAGGTGAGTCCGACTATATCCAGTTGGAATGTCTCCGCCTCTTCCATTAGCTTGGGCTCCTTCCCCACCAGAGATGTGACATTCTATGTGCCAAGAACCAGATTTGGCCACCGAAGACCAGGTCGCCTGGACATCTGCCCTCGACCACTGCCCAAATCGCATTGCACCGGACCCTTATGCTTGCCCCTGCAGGTGGTGGATCTGCAGGGGGGAGTTCCCGTGTTCCTGATTTGGGCTAGGAACCGGCCAGGCTCCACGGGTGAAGGCCTGGCAACCAGGCGCTCGCCTGCGAGCCCCTCCCCCAGCCCTGGCTCCAGGGTGAGGCCCTAATTTCCCACGTCCGGGCAAGGTGCGGTCACTTCTCTTGATATTTTCCATAAGGGTCTTCTGAATCACTCTTAGTGTGCCCGTCACCTAGAACCTGTTTGCGTTGGGAGGCCCTACCAGGGGCATAAAGCCCCCGACAACAGAGCTCCTAGGATCACCTGGGCACTCAAACCCCTCCACCACAATAAGGTGGTGATTCACAGAGGAGAGCTATTTTTATGACACCCTTATTTTATTACCACTATTAGACAAGATGTGCGCCAGTCTTATTTTGAAGGGCGGGAGTGTGACGTGTTGAAAATGGTGTTTTGACTATGGCTAAGTGAGAGAACTAACTGTTGTGGTATCTCTCCAGTACTTAGGCCAGGTCAAATGTCAGTGCTTAAGTGGTCTTTATTGCCACCACCTGTGTGTGTAAATCACAGCAAAAACAGTGCAAACTAACAGTGAAAAACAAGAATATCCACCAGAAAACATTTACAAGAATGCATGTATTTAAAAATGAGCCAGGGAAAAAATGGTGTACTACAAGAATGCGCTACATCAGTCAGCCATATTACTTGCTGTGTAACTCCAGCTAGACTTCCTTACGTGCCTGAAAAGGCCTCCTTTTAAACCCATAAGTGCTTCTTATTGGCTGTCATCGGTCACTTGACTATTAGAAAATAAACTAATTTATTTAAAAAACAACAGGCATAATGGACCAAATATACTCTTAACACAAATAATAAATCGAAGCAAACACTAATAATGTTGGAAAATGGAGGAGAAGAGGTTGTATGTGTTTGTAGAGAAATACTAGCGACACGGTGGGAAAGTGAGCGTGAGTGACGCGTGCGTGCGTGCGTGTGTTAATGTAACGCCAGTAATGTTGATGTAGCCAATGTTTCAGGTTGCCGCCACAACATGTTTAGTTCAGGAGGAGGCTGGTTAGTGTTTTTGAGAACACACTGCTACGAATGAGCAGTCCACCACTGGGGAAATGTTTTCACACACTAACGGTCCTTCTCACAAAATTTCATTCACACTGTCAATTTCCGTGAGATTCCGCCTTGGCCGTAGATTTAGTTTTTATTGGCCAATTCTGTCAATTCCGTGGATTAAAGGGACTTATGCAAAGCGTATATTACATACACTGTCAAAGGTTTCAGAACAATCAAATTTCTCTGAAGGAAAAACCTACACTTAAGATGGTCTGTTTCTCTTCCATTGTTTTTCCGGCCATTTCTGTAGCAACAAATTACTTTGTCCAGCATAATGCTGTTCAACTGATGTTCACAAGGGTGCAGTACCACGGTCTATTCCAAACACTGCACTGAAAACAACTGCATCTCAGCTTTGTGATATACTGTAGGTGAAAAAGCGTATTATTAATATGAACATAATTGTTTGCACTTTTTCTCCATTTTAGCTGTTATCTGTTTGTTTTTTTCCCAAATATTTTAACTTTTTTCCTAATCTTTTTAAATTTAGTTGTTTTAAGATTATGGCAGTATTTCTGTAATTTTTTGACTTTATTCCCATAAGATTATAACGTTTTTTTCCCACATTAAATTTCCATAAATGACAACTTCATTTTGTTTTGTTTGTTATAATTAGCACTCAGCACCTCCAAATCCGAGGCCATGGTTCTCAGTCGGAAACGGGTGGACTGTACCCTCCGGGTTGGGAGTGAGGTCTTGCCTCAGGTGGAGGAGTTCAAGTATCTCGGGTTCTTGTTCACGAGTGAGGGAAGGTTGGAGCGTGAGATCGACAGACGGATCGGTGCAGCATCTGCAGTAATGCGGTCGCTGTACCGGACCGTCGTGGTGAAGAGAGAGCTGATCCGGAAGGTAAAGCTCTCTGTTTACCGATCGATGTACGTTCCCACCCTCACCTATGGTCATGAGTTATGGGTCATGACCGAAAGAATGAGATCGCGGATACAAGCGGCGGAAATGAGTTTCCTTCGTAGGGTGACTGGACTCACCCTAAATGATAGGGTGAGGAGTTCGGCCATCCGGGAGGAGCTCAGAATAGAGCCGCTGCTCCTTCACATTGAGAGGAGCCAGTTGAGGTGGCTCGGGCATCTAGTCCGGATGCCTCCCGGAATGGATGGATGTTATGATTAGAGTTGCCCATTATTTGAATTTGAACGATTCTGGTCCAGTTCTGACACAAGCTCTGGTTGAAGTTGAACATAAATGTTTAGAAGTCTCTTTACACAGAAGTACACTGTCACAAATTATTTTTATTTTTTGAAAACCTCATGAAAAACAGTTACACATATCCTGGTGTTTATATGTTGGAGAGTGTCTTATGATGCGGAATAGACAAACTGTAACTTAACCATTGCTGCCCACACTAGTGAATGACTATGACATAATGTGGTCGGAGAGGCTGTAGGCGCGAATTGGCAGCCACGTTTCCTTTAAACTTCCCTAGGGAAGCTGTGCGTATAAATGTATATAATAAAGGTTACCACCACCAGTGTGTGACTGAGGACTGAATGAATAATAGGTTCACTTAATAGTGAAACGCTTTGGGAGCCTTGAAAAGAGCTGTTAAAATATAATCCAAGATTATTTTTATTTTATCTATGTTACTGGGGGGCTGCACGGTGATCGAGTGGGTAGCACATTGGCCTCACAGTCAGGGGGTTCAAGCCAAAGCCAGCTGGGATAGGCTCCAGCATACAGGCAACCCTAATGAGGATAAGCAGTATAGAAAATGAATGAATGAATGAATCTATGTTACTGAGTTCCTTAACCTGCGTGCCAAAATTCAAAGTGTGGTGAATAGAGTAACACTGAACATAGAGTATGGTCAACTTCCTGGCTAAAGGTAGTGTTAACTTCAGGTTGCTTGTCTATAAAAAAACACAGTACAAAGCCACACGTCAGCTAATTGTTTGTGTTGGCCACTGTATTCACAGTATAAAGTATAATTGGTTTGGTCCTTCCATGTTGGCATACGATCAACATAATTTATTCTTTTTCTAANAGACGGATCGGTGCAGCATCTGCAGTAATGCGGTCGCTGTACCGGATCGTCGTGGTGAAGAGAGAGCTGAACCGGAAGGCAAAGCTCTCTGTTTACCGATCGATCTATGTTCCCACCCTCACCTATGGTCATGAGTTATGGGTCATGACCGAAAGAATGAGATCGCGGATACAAGCGGCGGAAATGAGTTTCCTTCGTAGGGTGGCTAGACTCACCCTAAGGATAGGGTGAGGAGCTCGGCCATCCGGGAGGAGCTCAGAATAGAGCCGCTGCTCCTTCACATCGAGAAGAGCCAGTTGAGGTGGCTCGGGCATCTAGTCCGAATGCCTCCCGGGCGCCTCCCTGGTGAGGTGTTTCGGGCATGCCCAGTCGGGAGAAGGCCCCCGGGAAGACCTAGGCCACGGTGGAGGGACTATGTCTCACAGCTGGCCTGGGAACGCCCTGGTGTCCTCCCGATGGAGCTGGAAGAGGTCGCTGGGAACCGGGAAGTCTGGACTTCCCTACTGAAGCTGCTGCCCCCGCGACCCGGAGCCGGATAAGCGGTGGAAAATGGATGGATGGATGGATGGATGGATGTTATAATTAGAGTTGCCCATTATTTGAATTTGAGCGATTCTGGTCCAGTTCTGACACAAGCTCTGGTTGAAGTTGAACATAAATGTTTAGAAGTCTCTTTACACAGAAGTACACTGTCACAAATGATTTTTATTTTTTGAAAACCTCATGAAAAACAGTTACACATATCCTGGTGTTTGTATGTTGGAGAGTGTCTTATGATGCAGAATAGACAAACTGTAACTTAACCATTGCTGCCCACACTGGTGAATGACTATGACATAATGTGGTCGGAGAGGCTGTAGGCGCGAATTGGCAGCCACGTTTCCTTTAAACTTCCCCAGGGAAGCTGTGCGTATAAATGTATATAATAAAGGTTACCACCACCAGTGTGTGACTGAGAACTGAATGAATAATAGGTTCACTTAATAGTGAAGCGCTTTGGGAGCCTTGAAAAGAGCTGTAAAAATATAATCCAAGATTATTTTTATTTTATCTATGTTACTGGGGGGCTGCACGGTGATCGAGTGGGTAGCACATTGGCCTCGCAGTCAGGGGGTTCAAGCCAAAGCCAGCTGGGATAGGCTCCAGCATACCCGCGACCCTAATGAGGATAAGCAGTATAGAAAATGAATGAATGAATGAATCTATGTTACTGAGTTCCTCAACCTGCGTGCCAAAATTCACAGTATGGTGAATAGAGTAACACTGAACATAGAGTATGGTCAACTTCCTGGCTAAAGGTAGTGTTGACTTCAGGTTGGTGGCTATAAAAAAACACAGTACAAAGCCATACGTCAGCTAGTTGTTTGTGTTGGCCACTGTATTCACAGTATAAAGTATAATTGGTTTGGTCCTTCCATGTTGGCATACGATCAACATAATTTATTCTTTTTCTAACCTGAGTGACTGGTGGATGGATGGTAACGGGGTCAAAAACGGGGATACCGATATCAAGCAATCCTGATATTGGCAGCATGTTTCCCACAAACTAGTGTTGTTTATGCTTCTTTTACTGTGATACCATCGTCTACTGTTGACAAATTGTGCGCATATGCTACACAAGTTATAGAAAAAGTGCAATATTTATTTAATAATTTGCCTCAACAAAACAGTTGAATGGAAAACAGGCATTAGAAAAAACAATCACTATTATAACATGTCCTCCAACTGGCCTACAATAAACAGAAATGATACAATTTTGGAAAGCTGCACATTTCTGTATGGCACACACATCCATTTAAGAGAAAAGTAAAGTGCAAAGCATGGAACTCTGGACTAATACAAAATTATAAATTATGTATAAATACTGCTTGTTGTTATTATTTTGCTGTATAGCACTGTGTGTGACATTGAGTGATTCTTCTAGAGGTGTGATATGAGATTGAAGAGAGACTGAAGTGTTGAAGGAGGGCACCTTTACTTCCCCGTCACATTAACCGCACTTAAAAGTGATTGTAAGCTGCATATTTAAATTCAGAAGTCAAAACTTGGAAATAATTCCTGACCGTGAACATACAGAGTGAGCAAGCTTTGTTGTTCTGTTGAGCACGATGCAATTTGATGAGGTCTCACTCGCACACCGCTGTTGATTTTAATGATGCGCTGAAATGCTACGTTGCCAAGAAAACAGTACCATTTTAAAGTGGTTTATATTATATTGAGTGATGCACGACAATGCATTTTTCAACAATACGGATAACCAATAATTTCCTTCTCCTTAGAGCTGATAATGTCAGACCCATATTTGTATTAAAAGATATTTAAAAATGGAGTAGAAATACATGAAAATCAATGAAATATATAAACATAAACAAACGTAATTGTGCCGAAACAATATACAGTGGACCCCGGGATACAAAATTAATTTGTTCTGAAAGGATTTTCATACACCAAATTTTTAAAAATCGAACAACCCGAACAACATTTAACATGAAAATTGGTTAATTCGTTCCACTGACCCGGAAAACTCCTCATGCAATGGAAAAAAAACACTGTTCTGCACATTTAATATTGTATAAATAAAGAGTGTTGTAAAACAAATGTAATGTAATAATAAAATTTGATACAGAATGTATATTTAGTTAAAATTCAAAAAGGTTCTTACCTTTGATACGCAGCGAAGGGCAGTACAATACACTATGTAACCTGGCAGCAATAAACCAATCAGAGAACATGACGTAATATGTACAGTTATACGTACAGTATGTACACCTATCTCCGCCACATTATGCTGCAAAATTAAATTTTTGCCGGGTGAGTTACGCCACCATATGGAAATGGATTGTGGATGCTTGGGCTAAGGTATCTGCTTTAACTCTTGTCCAAGCTTTTGCGAAATCCTGCATCATTGCTGAACAGCCACTGACAACGAGACTGACGTCCGACAATGATGACAGGGAACCCGGCATGTTTGACGCCGAAATTGCCCAGCTATTCAATATCAGATGCAGAAGATGAGGACTTTTGGGAGAAGAGTAATTGAAAATACAGTGAGTGTGTTGTTAAATAGCAGAATAAGGTTCAACTAAACTCACTGTTTTGCTTCCATTGCCTTATTCTTTACGTGTTAGTATGTGCCCTAAAATACGGTAAATCTAAAAAAATCTGAAAAAAAAAGTTTTGGCAAGATTGCCAACCTTTCGTAAAGCGAACACATTTTTGTAAGCCAAAGCAAAAAAATTAGAAAGGTCTTTTTGTGTCCCGGATTTTTTGTATGACATTTTTCTTCCCTCGTTGTGTAACCTCAACGAAGCACATTTTGCAGATGGGGAGTGCATTAATTGTTTGTCACATGGAAAAGTAGACCCACGCTGGTGAAGGGACCGCCATGTTGTCCTACTTCTACTATGCAAGCATTTTCCAGGACACATCAAACACAGACAGGAGCTTCAGAGGGAGGAGGGGTTGAGGTGTCGAGCCAGGGTAGAATCTGGGCAGGATTAGTCAGAAGTGCACAAAATTATAAAATTTGGGTTACATTATCAGTTCAATTTTTATTACAAAAATTATCGGTGCAACCTCATAATTGCCAGTATTGGCAGATAATCATCTGTGACCATTATTATCGTGCATCCCTAATCATATTATGTAAAATGTATGATTTATTTTATGCAAAGTCCTGCTATTATCAAACATTTCAGAAATTTATTAGTATTGGATGTATGATCCTAGCTATGAACAGTACTATCCATACACGGAAAATTGATGTGTCATGCTTCAAAAAGACACCGTATCATGCTTCAACGGCTGGAGCAGCTCTCGTGTCTAAAGTAATTGTGACTAATATCATCTGGTGCTGAAAAGCCTCCAAATTCTGTGCCTCGTTCACTTGAATGATTCGCCTGTGTTCCTCTCTCGTCTTAATTTGCCGTCATTAGCTCACTTAGCTCTTTTAAACTTTGGCGTGGCTGTGGTGGGTAAAGCTTTCCAAATACTTTTAATACCCAGTTGTATATTAGAAGTGGCAGCAAAAGTCAAATACATGCATGCATTGAAAAATAAGTCTTGATGAGACATGATCATCAATATGTAAAATAAAGAGACAGATTTTATGGGTTATAAAATCAATGTGGTTCAGAGATGAACCACCTCTGTTGCTTCTATGTGTCATGATTGTCCCCGAGTAAGAAGATTAGGATAACATGCGTCTTTCAATCCAGGATTTAAAGCGAGAGAGGGAAAGGCGACAGCGGTGCGAGGACTCCGCAGCAATCATCAGATAAGACAAACAATAGCTGCATTATATTATCTTAAATTCTGACTGCCTTGTAAAAGAGATGTTTCGTTGATAGTCTATATATATATAGACTTTGGGTTATACACCATGACTGTATCCCACATACAATATCCCTTCTAGAACTTTACAGACAGCTCATAGTACATTCTTGCTCCATTTACTGACTGAAAAGGGAGCATGTATCTAGATGGAAAGGTACTAAGAGGCTTAGGTCATAAGCAATGGGTCAGCAGCACAAACCACCCCAACGGGTTTGTTTTCTGTTTCGTATGAAATGCTCTAATCACAGTGTTGGTCTGTTTTTAGCTGTGAATTAATTTTGAGTGGTCGGCACTACGTAGATTTATCTACCTCTGCATGCAGTGACTCTAAATTGTCCATAGGTATGAATGTGAGTATGAATAATTGTTTGTTTATATGTGCCCTGTGATTGGCTAGGAACCTGTCCAGGGTGTACCCCGCCTCCCGCCCGAACTCAAACGGGATAGGCTCCAGCATACCCGCGACCCTATGAGGATAAGCGCCATAGAAAATGGATGGATGGATGCATGCGGTGTCATTTGTGCTCCTCAGATCATGGAGTGAAACTCATACTTTGTTATAATTGTTACACAATAGTTTACAGGGAACTCATCAGTGCTGTTAATGCTGGCTGACCAAGTTGACCATTACTACTATTACAACATTGGTTCTATTGCTGCTGTGTTCTGCAATATACAGTCAATTGGGACACATTAGATTTTTTTGCTCTGAGGTGATAGAAGAAGCTACCATTTAACATAGCTTTCCAAAAAAGGTATCACGATTCAGTATTGATATCGGATATTAGGGCCATCCACCAAAGTTGTAGAGCATTGGATTATATCGGAGTGCATCTTTTTTTGTTCCCCTTTGTGCTCCAAGAACTTTGTATCTTTCCCTGCTTCCTCAAGTCTCGTGCTTTCTTGGCAATGTCAGCATTGCGTTTTGTCAGATGCTCGTTTAAGTAGACGTTTGTGCCTTTCAAGTTCTTCCTCTGTTTCAGCAGTGCAGTTTTGAATTCCCTGTTGGTGAACTTAATGATGACAGGTGTGGTGTTGTTTCTGCCATACAGTGGGACGCAAGTATCAATGGTGTTGATATCGATATCCACCTCCTTTGTTTGTAGGAAGGTGACAATTTGTTGCTTTGCTGAAGGAACATCCATTCCATCTGGTTCTCCTCTGTTATTAGCTTCCCTATTTTTTGACCCGGGTGTAATTCTGAGCCCTGTGAGGATCACATCATTTATTCATGAATTCTGATCCATCTCATCCATTATAGTTTTCATTTGCTCAGGGATGTTATCCTTTGCTTCTTTCTCTTCCTCCAGAGTGGTGTGCCAGGCGGCATTATCCTTCAATAGGGTCCTGATATCATCCTGTAGAGCATTGTTGCATAATGCATGATTTACTTCCTTTGGGTTTTTAAACTCCTTGAGGGCAACACGCAAGGCAGCATTGTCTTTCAATAATGTCTTGATGTCATTCTGCAGAACTCTAACATCCTTGCATAATGCTCTATTATCTTCCATATGGTTTTTAGCTTCCTTTAAGACCAGTGCGCAAGGCGGCATTTTCTTCCAATATGATCCTGCAAAGCCTTGATATCAGTGCGTAGTGCTTTATTATCTGCCATAGGGTTTTTAACCTCACATTTTTCTCTTGCAACTTCTCGATTTCTTCTTTTAGAGCTTTAGTTTCTTAGCTCAGTGCTCTATGTTCCTCCATAAGGTTTATGACATCACCATGGACCCCTAGGATCTTTTCGATGAGACTGTCATTCTGCGATTGTGCATGTTGAATCTGTGACTGCAAATGTTTAAGGTCTGGTTGTACTGCAACATACTCCCGTATCACCTGTATCTGCACCTCCATCTTTCTTAACTTCTTAAGCTCTTGCATACAGGTCACCCAGGAATTTTCTTCATCTTCTTGTTTTTCTGATGTACCGACTCATGGCTGTAGTCATCCTCCTCCATCACATTTTGTTGATCTTCTTGTTTTTCCTCCCCCTCCACATTTAGCAACAAGACTGACGCTTGTGATTTTGAGTCCATGTATACATGGCCAGCCTCCTTTACAAATGTGATAGATGCTTTCTTTGATTTTTTCTTTTGTTTGGCATTGATGCTTTAAACGCTTTAAACTTCAGTAATTAGCCGGTTAGCTTGGCTTCCTAGCAGCTTTCAGCACATGTAACTCGTTTATTTCAAGGAATCTGTACCTCTCGCCAATCCAAGTTAAGGTTGAGGGAATCAGCAACCAGATGCCATCTTGTGTTCGTAAAATGTGTTCAGAAAAGCACCAAAATAGTTTTAGTTTATAATATCCTCAGCAGAGCTCTTGCCTTGCACATCCTCTCCAGTCAACCAAGGAAAAAATATACATCAAGCTACATGGAGGTCCAGGAGAAGCAGGAGCGCTGGTTGTCAAAGATATCAACGATCTGGATACATACTAAACATTATATAATCATGAAAATAAAAGAGGTTCTCCAACAAATTGATGCTTGTCAAAATTGTTTGAGACTAAACACACCACTATTGTAATAATAAATATTGATCTATCATAACAATGCAGTATTTTGTCATCCTTCACTCAGTAAAGTTGCAGAATTGGCGCTTGTGACATGTATTTTTTCAAAGGCAATTCATACTGTACTGTCTGTCAAACCTTTGCAGCATTTCTTGAAATACCGGATTTTCAACTGTATTAAAGAGCAGCATTTTCTGTGAACGCACATTATTTTACACTGTTCCGTTTGTATTTACTTTGCTGACCAAACCTTTCATCGAGTGTTGACTATCGGTACAATGGGTCCGCATCTCTGTGTGTTTTTTTTTCCCCAGATGGGAAAACTAGGTAGGTTTGTGGATGCTGTATGTTTGACATGGGCAAGTTTGTTGTGTTGCCTTATATGTTGCTGCCACTTTCAAACAAATTTGGCATACGGGTCGATTTGTGTCAATGGGTTAACTTTGCTGATTATTAATATTCCCACACGGTGGCTGTGGCACAGAGTTGAGTGTTAGTTGGGTTATTGACCCAACAGTAGCCTGCGTTGTTATTATGAATTTAATGTTTATTGTGTGTATTATTATTGTGCGCAGAGTGAGGGCACAACAATGTTGTTGTTTCACTCAACAACAATACTAAGCAGCCAATGTAACATACTACATTCACAATGCTTCTACTGCCTTGCATTTTTGTATTTTAGCTCATTTAGTTAGTTCACATAACTATTTTTATGCTTGAATATGTTGCATTTAGGCCAAGAATAAGTACAATTTGCTTAAATATGCATTTTATTTCAAATAAATAGGTTGTATTCAACCACGAAACAGCAATAATTTTATAAATAATTACTTTGTAAAAACTATGATGGCCTGACAGCAACTGTGATCTAGCGAGGGACGACTGTACATAAAAAACAGTTACTCCTGGAGTCTTCCATCATGTAATTGTTACTGACTACAGTACATGAGATTATGTAACTCCTGCTCCATCCTCATGACAGCAATAGGCCTACACAAGCTCGACGACTGCAGGTTAAGTCACGCTCGGATTAATGCCCAGTGCAACAGATGGTGCGTCCTGTGACACTTCCTGTCCTGCACACAAGCACACACACAGCACAACAATTAGATGGAATATTTTTACCTTTTTCTTGGGCGGCATGCTTCCTAGTAAAAATCCACGCTTTCATTCCATGCGTGTCCAAACGGCTGAGCTTAAGCTTCACCTGCTGCTGCTGCGGCACCTGCGTTTGGGTGACACACCATGGACCACCATGTTGGATGCGTCCAGGCTTGGCACAGGAAACTTCCACAAAGAGTCCACAGTGATTTGTGTCAAAATGTTTTAAAAAAGTGCACAATGTATGTAAAAATCTCTCATTCCTTAAAAAAAGAAAAAAAGGTTATTCTACACGCGGTTGAGGGTTTTCTCTTAATAAGTCGCTGAGTCTTCTGGGTATTAACGGCTTATTCGCCTGTGCGCATCTGCTGCACGCATCCTGACCTCTAAACAGCACTGAGCAGCACCGTGCAGCACAGGCCGGTGAAATAAGCCTGCCAGTGCATGCGCGATGAGTTGGCCGGCCTTGGTTCACTCACCGCGCGTGCGTGCATGCATGCATGTGTGTGTGTGTGTGTGTGTGTGTGTGTGTACATGCGTGGTTTGGCTGCACTACTTTGACAGTAGTGTTCGGGGAAGTGCCAGACTACAGACCACACTAATTTCTATCTGATCCTCATCCATCATTTTATTACAACAGTCTCCTTTCTGTTTTGTGCTGGAGTACCTACTACTGGAGTACTACTTCACTCTATCGGGTATTTTCAAAAATTTATTAATAAATCACTGTTGTGGTTGACTATGGCCTACTATTGGTCAAAAAATATTGAAAGACAAGTCATATATAGTATTTTGGTCACTAGGTGTCAATAATGTTACATTGATGAGAAATTCCCTTACATCACATTTATTTACCACTTCATAGAGTCAGCTTGTACGCTTACAACAGGGGTCGGCAACCTTTACCATCAAAAGAGACATTTTGTCTCCTCTTCCTGTAAAACAAAATGTTTGGGAGCCACAAAACATTACAAAACTTATAAAAATTGTAATCTTTGATATTGTTACCTGTTAGAACCAAAATAAAGAATAAAGTTTTCAAATAAAACAGCCAACTTTAAGCCGTGAAAAACTATTTGCCCCCATCCTGACTTTTTATTCTTTTGCATGTTTGTCACACAAAATGTTTCTGATCATCAAACACATTTTAATAATAGTCAAAGATAACACAAGTAAACACAAAATGCAGTTTTTAAATGAATGTTTTTATTATTTAGGGAGAAAAAAATCCAAACCCACATAGCCCTGTGTGAAAAAGTAATTGCCCCTGCA
>QODF01000282.1:1819516-1831797 GCA_024372805.1 Oostethus manadensis | reverse complement strand
CCGCTTATCCGGGTCCGGGTCGCGGGGGCAGCAGCTTCAGTAGGGAAGTCCAGACTTCCCGGTCCCCAGCGACCTCTTCCAGCTCCATCGGGAGGACACCAAGGCGTTCCCAGGCCAGCTGTGAGACATAGTCCCTCCAGCGTGTCCTAGGTCTTCCCGGGGGCCTTCTCCCGACCGGGCATGCCCGAAACACCTCACCAGGGAGGCGCCCGGGAGGCATCCGGACTAGATGCCCAGGCCACCTCAACTGGCTCCTCTCGATGTGAAGGAGCAGCGGCTCTACTCTGAGCTCCTCCCGGATGGCCGAGCTCCTCACCCTACGCGCCATCAAAAAGTGAGTAGCTTTAGTGATTTCAATCTTATAGTTAACTTCTTTTTATACGTGTATAATAGTTATAGAAAGAACAGCATTGCTTGACATTATTGCCTTAAGGCAAGGGTGTCCAAACTTTTTCCAGAGAAGGCCATATAGTGAAAAACGATATGGTGCCACTACTTTGATATTTTGTAAAACAACACAAGTATATAATGCTATTACGTTACAGTATATATATTTCAAGAAGATACTGCCACCTCAGATTTTCTTCTGTTAATAATATGATTTTATTTCCATAATATTTTTTACAAATTTTTGCCAACCAAATGACAATCAGAGCTTATTTTGTTTTGTATGGCTTAAAAACAACATATTTTATATTCTTGTTAAATTGTTTTTAGAATGTGCCTGCATTAAACAAAACCCCCTCTCTCGCTTCTTCCTTAAACGTACTCCTTAATTTGTTGTAATTGTAGACCCAGCATTCATGATATGCACGCTCTTAAAGCTGTGCAATTGGGCAATTAGTTGAAAGGGGTGTCTTCAAAAAATCTGTCATTGACTTTACAAACTCAAAACAATTTTGTACAAACTTTTTCGTTTGTAGGCTTTGGCAATTCCGTGAATTACTAAAATAATATTTAGTTGTATAACCACAGGTTTTTTTTAGAACTGCTTCACATCTGTGTGGCATGGAGTCAACCAACTTGTGGCACCTTTCAGCTGTTATTCCACTCCAAGATTCTTTAACAATATTCCACAATTCATTAACAATTCCTGGTTTTGCTTCAGAAACAGCATTTTTGACATCACCCCATATCCATTGGATTAAGGTTCAAGGATTGGCCTGGCCACCCCATAACATTTATTTTTTTGGTTTGGAACCAAGATTGTGCTGGTTTACTAGTGTGTTCAGGGTCATTGTCTTGTGGAAATGTCCTCTACAGCATAAGGCAACATGATCACTTCAAGTATTTTGACAAATGCAAACTGATCCATGATCCCTGGTATGGGATAAATAGACCCAACGCCATAGTAGGAGAAACATGCCCATATCATGATGCTTGCGCCACCATGCTTCACTGTGTACTGTGGCCTGAATTCAGAGTTTGGGGGTCGTCTCACAAACTGTCTGCGGCCCTTGGACCCAAAAATAACAATTTTACTCTCATCAGTCCACAAAACGTTCCTCCTTTTTTTTTTAGGCCAGTTGTGTTCTATGGCAAATTGTAACCTCTTCTGCACATGCCTTTTTTTAACAGAGGGACTTTGCGGGGGATTCTTGTAACTAGATTAGATAACAGTTACAGTACATTGAGGTAACTCCAGACTGTATTCGAGCATCCTGGAGCTGACCATAGGCTGTGCCTTTGCCATTCTGGTTATTCTTCGATCCATTTTCATAGTTACCTACATGGCCATGTGTGAAAAAGTGATTGCGACCTCTGTTAAAACATAACTGAGATTAAATGAGATCTATCAATTTGGAAAAAGGTTATAATACCATTTCTAAAGCTTTGGGACTCCAGCAAAACACAGTGAGAGCCATTAACAACAAATGGCAAAAAAAAGAACAGTGGTGAACCTTCCCAGGAGTGGCCGGCCAACCAAAATGACCAATTAAGAGCACTGCGACAAATCATTCAAGAGGTCATAAAAGACCCCACCCACAACCACATCTAAACTTTACTTTTTTTTTTAACTTTAAGAACTTTATTTATTCGTTCATTTGTGCGGAGTTTCAATGTGGGTACAGTTCACACACACAACAACACACTGTACTGGATGCAATTAACAAATACCAACAATCAACAATCAGAACTGCAGGCCTCACTTGCCTCAGTTAAAGTCAGTGCCTCCACCTTAAGTCCAAGATGAAAACCACTGCTGAAGAAAAAGAACATTAAGGCTCATCTTCAATTTTCCAGAAAACATCTTGATGATCCTCAAGACCTTTGGGAAAATACTCTGTGATCTGACGAGATAAAAGTTGAACTTTTTGAAGGTGTGTGTTTTATTACATCTGCGTAAAAGTAACACCGCATTTCATAAAAAGAACATCATGCCAACAGTAAAATATGGTGGTGATAGTGTGATGTTTTGCTGCTTCAGGATCTAGAAGACTTGCTGTGGCAAATGGAACCAAGAATATTTCTGTCTACCCCGTATGCTGTAAGCGACTCGTTGCAAGTTATCGCAAATGCTTGATTGCAGTTGTTGCTGCTCATGGTGGCCCAAGCAGTTATTAGGTTTAGGAGGCAATCCGTATTTCCACCCATGCCCATGTAGGTTTGGATGTTTTTCCCCTTAATAATAAAAAGTTTCAATTGAAAACTGCTATTTGTGTTCAGTTGTGTTGTCATTGAAAACAAGAAATCAGAAATCATTTAGAAAAAAAGAAGTCAGGAAGAGGGCAAACACTTTTTAGCACACACACATATACACACGGTGTCCCAAAAAAAGAATACACACTTTAAAAAATTCTAAACTTGGTGTTTATTATAATTCCTTTAATTTTCAACATGTAAAACAATTTAGAAACATTGTTCTATTGTTTTGTCACCGCCTGTTCTCAAACTGATGTCCGTTCTGGTCCAGACACTGCTGACAATGTGAAGCGATGGAATAGCACACATCATGTAACAATTATCTTGGTATTTGCGTGCATTCACATTCAATGGTTTCTGTCAATTCAGTGACTGTTGCAGGTCTCATTGCGCACTTTGGTCTCACTTTGTCTTTTAGGTATCTCCATAAAAAGAAGTGGTGTGAGGTCTGGTGAGCGTGGAGGGTATTCAACAAAAATCCTCCATCCAATCCACCTGTTTGGCAAGATCTTATCAAGCAAGGATCTAACATCGCAGTGGGAGTGTGGCGGTGGCTGATCTTGCTGAAAGTAAAAATCCTCTTCTTCAAAGTCTTCTATAAAGCTTGGCATGACAGACAACTGCTAAAAAAGTATAGATTTTTTGGGGGAAACCCCATATACATGTACTGTGTGTGTGTATATACAGTGAGGGAAAAAACTATTTGAACCCCAGCTGATTTTGTAAGTTTGCCCACTAACAAAGAAATGATCAGTCTATAATTTCAACGGTAGCTTTATTTGAACACTGAGAGACAACAATGACACAAAAAATGCGTTTCAAAAAGAGTTATATATTAATTTGCATTTCCATGAAGGAAATAAGTATTTGATCCCTTTGAAAAACGTGCTTCAGTACTTGGTGGCAAAACCTTTGGTGGCAATCACAGAGGTCAGTCAGTTCTTGTAGTTGGCCACAAGGTTTGCACACATCTCAGGGGGGATTTTGGCCCACTCCTCTTTGCAGATCCTCTCCAAGTCATTAATGTTTCGTGGCTGATGTTTGGCAACTCCAACCTTCAGCTCCCTCCACAGATTTTCTATGGGATTAAGGTCTGGAGACTGACTAGGCCACTCCATGACCTTAATATGCTTCTTCTTGAGCCAATCTTTTGTTGCCTTGGCCGTGTGTTTTGGATCATCGTCATGCTGGAATACCCAACCACGACCCATTTTCAATACCCTGACTGAGGGAAGGAGGTTCTCACCCAACACTTGACGGTACATGGCCCCATCCATCCTCCCTTTGATGCGGTGCAATTGTCCTGTCCCCTTGGCAGAAAAAACACCCCCAAAGCATAATGTTTCCACCTCCATATTTGATGGTGGGGACGGTGTTTTTGGAGTCGTAGGCAGCATTCTTCCTCCTCCAAACACGGCGAGTTGAGTTGATACATAAGGGCTCAATTTTGGGCTCAAACATGCAAAAGAATAAAAAGTCAGGATGGGGGGGAAATCGTTTTTCACACCCCTGTATATATATATATATATATATATATTACACACGTACACACACATTTAGTTTGTGCATATTGTGCTGGAACGTGGTTCATTTCCACTCTTACAAATGCACTGATGCCCCCGCCCTGTTGCTATGGAATGGTGATGCTGCCGTGCTCACTTACATACTGTAGGTGGACTGCACTCTACGGCAGTTTCCTAGCCCACAGCAATACATGAAGACATCCGCTTGGGGGAAGAGGAGGGGGTTGCAGTTGAGGATGGTGGGGACGGGTCCTTTTACACCGGGGTCCTCATGGCCCCGCCAGTGTCTCCACAGGTTCTCACAGGGACGTTGTGCGTTTCTAAGTTCTGTATAAAAAGCAAAAACTGGAAAATGCTTCCCTACGCCTTCGGCTGGGGGGGACGGGTCCTGACTGTTGTTTGCGCTTATGCGCCAAACAGTAGTTCAGAATACCGACCCTTTTTGGAGTCCTTAGAGGAAGTACTAGAGAGTGCTCCCTCGGGGAATTCCCTTGTTCTGCTGGGTGACTTCAAGGCTCATGTTGGCAACGACAGTGAGACCTGGAGCGGTGTGATTGGGAGGAACGGTCTTCCTGATATTAACCCAAGCGGTGTCTTGTAATTGAACTTCTGTGCTCGTCACGGATTGTCTATAACGAACACCATGTTCAAGCATAAAGGTGCTTAAACATGTGCACTTGGCACAAAGACAACATGGGCCGCAGTTCGATGATTGACTTTGTAGTTGTGTCGTCGGACTTGCGACCACATGTTTTGGACACTCGGGTGAGGAGAGGGGCGGAGCTGCCAACTGATCACCACCTGGTGGTGAGTTGGTTCCGATGTTGGGGGAGGATGCCGGTCAGACCTGGCAGACCCAAACGCATTGTGAGGGTCTGCTGGGAACGCCTGGCAGAGTCCCCTGTCAGAAGGAGTTTTAACTCCCACCTACGGGAGAGCTTTGACCATGTTCCGAGGGAGGCAGCAGACATTGAATCCGAGTGGGCGATGTTTCGTACTTCCATTGTCGATGCGGCCGACCGGAGCTGTGGCCGTAAGGTGGTCGGTGCCTGTCGTGGCAGTAATCCCAGAACCCGTTGGTGGACACCAGTGGTGAGGGATGCCATCAAGCTGAAGAAAGAGTCCTATCAGGCCGTCTTGGCCCATGGGACTTTGGAGGCAGCTGACAGGTACCGGAAGGCCAAAGCGGTCTGCAGCTCTGGCGGTCGCTGAGGCAAAAACCCGGACATGGGAGGAGTTCGGAGAGGCCATGGAAAACGAGTTCCGGATGGCTTCAAAGAGATTCTGGACCACCATCCGGAGGGGGAAGCAGTGCACAGTCATCATCGTGTATGGTGGGGACGGTGTGCTGCTGAACTCGACTCGAGATGTTGTGGACCGGTGGGGGGAATACTTTGAAGACCTTCTCAATCCCACCGACACTCCTTCCAATATGGAAGCAGTGCCTGGGGACTCTGAGTCGGGTTCGCCTATCTCTGGGGCTGAGGTCACCGAGGTGGTCAAAAAGCTCCTTGGTGGCAAGGCCCCGGGGGTGGATGAGATCCGCCCGGAGTTCCTTAAGGCCCTGGATGCTGTGGGCGTGTCTTGGTTGACACGACTCTGCAGCATTGCGTGGACGTCGGGGTCGGTGCCCCTGGACTGGCAGACCGGGGTGGTGGTCCCGCTTTTCAAGAAGGGGGACCGGAGGGTGTGTTCTAACTATCGTGGGATCACACTCCTCAGCCTTCCCGGTAAGGTCTATTCAGGGGTTCTGGAGAGGAGGATCCGCCGGATAGTCGAATCTCGGATTCAGGAGGAGCAGTGTGGTTTTCGTCCTTGTCGTGGAACTGTGGACCAACTCTATACTCTCGGCAGGGTCCTTGAGGGTGCATGGGAGTTTGCCCAACCAGTCTACATGTGTTTTGTGGACTTGGAGAAGGCATTCGACCGTGTTCCTCGGGGAATACTGTGGGGAGTGCTCCGGGAATATGGGGTATCGGACCACCTAATCCAGGCGGTTCGTTCCCTGTATGACCGGTGTCAGAGTTTGGTTCGCATTGCCGGCAATAAGTCGGACCCGTTTCCAGTGAGGGTTGGACTCCGCCAGGGCTGCCCTTTGTCACCGATTCTGTTCACTACTTTCATGGACAGAATTTCTAGGCGCAGCCAGGGCGTTGAGGGGTTTCAGTTTGGTGGCCGCAGGATTCGGTCTCTGCTTTTTGCAGATGATGTGGTCCTGTTGGCTTCATCGAGCAGTGACCTTCAACTCTCACTGGATCGGTTCGCAGCTGAGTGTGAAGCGGCTGGGATGAGAATCAGCACCTCCAAGTCCGAGTCCATGGTTCTCGCCCGGAAAAGGCTGTAGTGCCATCTCCTGGTCGGGGATGAGGTCCTGCCTCAAGTGGAGGAGTTAAAGTACCTCGGGGTAATGTTCACGAGGGATGGAAGGATGGAACGCGAAATGGACAGGCGGATTGGTGCAGCGTCTGCAGTGATGCGGACTCTCGCATCGGTCTGTCGTGGTGAAAAGAGACCTGAGCCAAAAGGCAAAGCTCTCGATTTACCGGTCGATCAACGTTCCTACCCTCACCTATGGTCATGAGCTTTGGGTAGTGACCGAAAGGACAAGATCGCGGGTACATGCGGCCAAAATGAGTTTTCCCCGCAGGGTGACTGGGCTCTCCCTTAGAGATAGCGTGAGAAGCACTGTCATCCGGGAGAGACTCGGAGTAGAACCGCTGCTAATCCGCAATGAGAGGAGCCAGATGACCCCGAACGCCTCCCTGGGGAGGTGTTCAGGGCACGTCCAACCGGCAGGAGGCTTCGGGGAAGACCCAGGACACGTTGGAGAGACTATGTCGCTCAGCTGGCCTGGGAACGCCACGGCATCCGCTGGAAAGAGCTAGATGAAGTGGCCGGGGAGAGGAACCTCTGGGCTTCCCTGCTTAGGCTGCTGCCCCCGCGACCCGACCTTGGATAAGCGGAAGAAAATGGATGGATGGATGGATGAGCTTTTGATTGACTTTGTTTTGCATCATTTAATACTATATTGAGTTTCGTTCAGCAGCCGGAGCGTCTCGGAAGTTCCAACACCTCCGAGGAACCCGTTCGAGGGACCCAGCAGACAAAGTCAGCCGGTAGAACCAACCAGGCTTAATGCTTCAGCGAGTAGCACACAGCTCCGCGAGTGGCAAAAAGCCCGGTTGATCGAATGCAGTCTCCTTTTATCCCATCTTTCCTGTGGGAGTGGTTTTTCTAAGCTCTCTTCATTGGCTACCGCCACCAGATGCCCAGCCAATCCCTTGTCTAGTGGAATTTTCCAGATCTTTCCAGTGGAACTTCCCCAATGGCTCAGCCAATCCGGTGCCAAGGGGAATTTCCCCAAAACTTCTCAGTGGAATTTCCCCAAAACTTCCCTCTGGTGGACTTCCCCTTTTAGAAGAATTTCTCCCCGCGCCTTTTTTCCAACCTATCTAGTGTTTTAATTTAACCCCTTATAGGCAGACCATGTATAACTCAGTGAGCTGTTATTGGACAACCTCTTCCCGGAAGTCCTTATTTGGACTTCCGGAACCCATCTCTGCACTGCGCAGGACAGTGGTTATTTTGGTATATGCCGTTTCTGCAAGTGATGCTCACAGGAACTTTACTAGGCTGACGCTGCTGAGACTTCCCTTTACTATCTGGTGTTGGGGCTTTTACGTACTCTATATCACTTTAATACATATCTCTTTTCTAAAGCAATAAGAGTGGTATAATGTATAATTAACACATAGTCAAAGCAATCATTAGTTGTATGATCAACACATTACACATATACAATCTTTGAATAATTCCCGATGATATATAATGCTCCAAAACTGTTATAAAAGTTGCTAAATACCCATGTATTTGGTTAATACTGATTATATTTATAATAAGTGCTGTAGCAAAGCGATAGTTTTCTTGCTAAGATCCCTAATGTCGTGTAATGCAGTTGTGTGTGTGCGTGTGTCCTATAAATGCACATGTACTTTTACATGAGGTACTACTGCTTGTGTTATATGGTTACAAATTTAAAGCGATATATATAACTTGAGCATGGTAGACTGTTAAGACTGTTCTCTGTTCCTTGATGTGTTGTGTTTTAACCCACCATTCTATCTATGCCTCCCCCCATTAGACACTTGTAGAAATATTCTTTATTGCATTCTGGCTACCCCTAGTGGTCAATACAGGAATAGCTTCTAGGTCACTTGACAAGTGCTTTCAAAAAAGTGGGAAAAACGCACTAAACACTTAAGTTCAAACTGGCCGGAAGGTGGAACATTTGACGTGAGTCTGTGTGACGATATGGAAGTATGAATTAAGGATCATAAACCCAAAGACAAAAGTAACAAAAGACACCTGAAAAGGGAAAAAGAATTGGAGATCATACAGTAGTGTAAAAAAGAAGGTCAAATGTTTAGAAAAAAGTATAAAAAACAATCGTGAAATGCTCAAAACTAAAGGGGAAGAAGGAGTTAATATAAAAAACAAAAATATGACCAACGAACGGTTGACTGCAACGGCCCCATCTGGCCTTTACCCGTTCACTACAGGAACAGTCAGCATAACAGGAGATGTCCAATTCGATGATGATGAACAAGCTCAAGTTTCACCAGTTGAATTGTTGCCAAATCCACCACAATACTGCAGCACGAAGAGAAAGGGCGCCAAGCCAAAGAAGTCAAAAGTAATGAACTGTCATGCAAACAAAGACCACGCTCTTAAAGAGATGACTAAAAAAGATGGACACTCATATTAGCTTAACCTGGAGCACCCAGGCTTGAATAGAGAAAGTGAAATAACTAAAATACAAGAGTTTGAGGATGAGACAGATGAAGTTAATGAAAAATATTTACAAAGTAAGGGCATGGAGGAAAAGCAGTAAAGGAAAAAGGATAGAGGAGTAGCTGGAAGACCTCGTAGTGCGCTACCAGGGAAAAGAAGGGTAAGCTATCCTGGAATAGTGCAAGAGGGAGAAGAGAGGGAAGTATTAGGGGGAAGTCTTACGTTTGCAACAAATGATAAGGAAAACAGAAAGTATGACCTCAGATACAGACCTGGCATAAACCCTCCAGAGAGGTATACTGATCCGGCTTACTAATTACCGATATGGAAAAAAGAATGCAGGGACAGTACATTCCGTGGCAAACACTTGATCATGAGGGGTTGATCGCCAGGCTGCCTGGTATCAATGAGGGGCGGGCAAATGGATAAGGGCATTTGAAGAAGAAACGGTGGGCAAAATACTGGCGCTCAGAGATATCAAGGCTGTGTGGGCATGAGTGTTGTGAATACCAACAATGGAGAATGTGCTATACCTAAGTGGGCACAGGTGGATGCAGAACCCTGAAGCTGACAGAGTTGAATTTAAACCTTATCGCAGAGACTTGTGGGGGACACTGCAAAGGGAGTATCCAATCAAGATTGACCCCAATGCTTTAAAGGGGCAACCACTTACCGAAACTGAAAACTCTGCTGACTATATCAGCCGTCAACTTAAAAGGTGGAAGCAAGAAACAGAGTAAGAAGTTGACCAACAGCCCGCTAATGACTACGCTGTTCAGAACATCAGTGGTTTAAGCCATGCCAACTCCAGTAGAGTTGACTGAAGGACGTTGTGGGACTAACATCAAAGTCACACAGAGAATTCTTCGAGCATGTGGTACATGCTATTGAAAAATACAGACGGGACGAGCAGAGACTGAAAGAACAAGACAGAGAAATCCAAAGAAAAGTTACCCAGTTGCAACTCTGGGAATTGTCAAACAAAAACAAAAAGAAAGTCCAAGCCTCAGTTGTGGAAGAAAAGCCAAGTGTGGAGGCACCAGTATTACCACCTCCAGCTCCACCTTCGGTTCAAGCTCCACCACCAGTACCGCCAGTTCAAACACCACCTGTCATCAATGTGTATGCTCAGCAGCCGAGAGCGAACCAAGTCTGACAAATGAGGAGGCAGCCTCAGATGACACAAAAAGACGGACTGAAATGGAGGTACCAGCAACAAAGCCATCCAATGCAATCTTTTCCCAAATGCTGTTGGGGATGTCAACAACCTAGATTCACCCCATGGAACTGTCCAACTAACCCATGGCCGGCGCCTAACTGGGTCGAGGGAGGCTATGGAGATCAACAACCTCAGCATCAAGACCCAAATTCACAACAACAATATTTTGGTCCGGTTAACCCATGGGGAGGTCCAAATCGTGACTACTAGGGGTTCCCAGAGAATCCTGCAGAGGAAGGTCAGATGCCAATAGTAACAGCAATAACTAGAAAATAACTATTAGTTCAAGTCCAAATTGAAGGGAAACAAATACCAATGTTGGTCGACACTGGAGCAACCTATACATTTGTATTTTGAAGTTATGCTTCACACGTCCCCATGTCGGACAAATCTGGCAAAACAGTGGGATTCTCGGAAAACTTCAAACAATACCAATGACGGCTCAAGTGCGACTAACTATGGAGGGGGAAACAACTACATTGCCAGTTCTGGTATCTGAAAAGACGCCAGTAAACCTGCAAGGGAGAGATGCTCTATGTAAGCTGAATGTAAACATTTGGTGTACTCCTGAGGGAGTGAAAGTTGACAAAGCAAGGGAAAATTGCCAGATGAACGTTCAGGCGCCAAAAGCAAAAGTATACTGGTTAGGAGATATATCAGAATCAGTGCTCCAGGCATTCCAAAAGTGGGAAAAATACATTGTTGCACACCTTCAAAGCTTCAAAACCATGGTCTGAGTACCATTGCACTGTTTATTATGATCCATCGGGTAGTAAAATATTTTAAGAAGAATGGGAAAGACAAACTTAAAGGCCTGAAAGCGACATTGACAACCCAATACATCATAATTGGACAGCAGGGTGCGGCTCTAAATGTCGAAGTGAACCCTTTTCTTGCAAAATGGTACAATGTACCAAATTCAGCACCACATGTAACCCTGCTGGTTAATGAGAACTTTGTGGCAAAAAAATTGGGACCGATGATGAAAGAAGCATCTAAAATACGCTGGAGACAGACTGAAAATCCGTTCATTTTCTTGTCCTCAGATGAGTCTAAAATAAAAATTTTGTGTGGTAACCGTATGATTTCAAAACCTAAAGAAGTCATCATCGCTCCATTCGAGTCACCACAGATCACAGGTCGCAAATCAGGGAAGGTGAAAGTGACTTGAAACAAGACATGCTTAAACATGTCCCAGCAAATCTATGGGCAAAACATGAAACAGATGTAGGGCTAGTGAAGTCAGCCAATCCCATCAGGATAGAGCTTAAACCGAATGTGAAACTTCCGAGACGCGCTCAATACCCCTTGAGATTAGAGACAGAAAATGGGATAAGTCAAACCATTGAAGGTCTGCTGAAAGTTCTGTTGAATATCTGGGAAGAGTTATATCTCATGGAACTATCTCAGTAGCACCCTCTCAGTTGGAGGGAGTGAGCAAAGCTCCACTCCCTCTTACAGCAGGACAAATGATGACCTTTTTGGGCATGAGTGGCTTTAGCTCTAACTGGATAGTGGACTATGCTGTAAAAACAGCACCATTGAGGGAAATAATGAAGGAAGGTGGAGCTCGACATTGAGGTCACCATGGAACTAGACAAATGAGGCCAGAATTGCATTTGAAACAATCAAACAGGAGATGCAAACAGCTCCGGCACTGGCAACATCAGACTATAACAAACCGTTCTATTTGTACATGTCAAATAGACAACACATGTACGCGTCTGCAGTATTGATGCAAGAAACTTGCAGCGGGTGAGGAAAACAACCAATTGCCTATTATAGTTACAAGCTGGACAATGTGTTTCAGGGGTGGTCACCATGTTATCAAGGGTTGGCCGTTGTCCATTAATGCGTATGAGAAGGCATTGACAATCACCATGGGACATTCACTGACCATATATACACATCACAAGATCCATCCATCCATTTTCCACCGCTTATCCGGGTCCGGGTCGCGGGGGCAGCAGCTTCAGTAGGGAAGTCCAGACTTCCCGGTCCCCAGCGACCTCTTCCAGCTCCATCGGGAGGACACCAAGGCGTTCCCAGGCCAGCTGTGAGACATAGTCCCTCCAGCGTGTCCTAGGTCTTCCCGGGGGCCTTCT
>QODF01000282.1:1730699-1816518 GCA_024372805.1 Oostethus manadensis | reverse complement strand
GGGTCTTCTGAATCACTCTTAGTCTGGCTCGTCACCTAGAACCTGTTTGCCTTGGGAGACCCTACCAGGGGCATAAAGCCCCCGACAACATAGCTCCTAGGATCACTCGGGCACTCAAACCCCTCCACCGCGGTAAGGTGGTGATTCACGGAGGGGCACATCACAAGATCTCTGAGTTAATTAACCAAAATAAGTTTGTGATAACTCAAGCTCGATTTTTGCAGTATTTGCCGCTGTTGACATATCCAGACCATCATTAAGAGTTGTGTAACAGTAAATCCCGCAGATCCAATGCCATTTAGTTTTGAAGGAGAACCACATGAGTGTCTGCCAGAGGCAATAAAATACACAAAAATGAGACCAGATTTGGAGTCTACTCCGTTGTTAAATGCAGAAATGACATACTTTGTGGATGGATCGTGTTATCCAACTTTGGCATCACGGCCATCCCAGATGCCATCCCAGACCATCTTGGCAGTCACGCTGGATTTGCAGTTGTCAAACAGGAAGGAAGTTAATTTGTAACAGTAAAGGCTGAAAAATCTGTACAACCATATTCTGCGCAACTAGCTGAATTGAAAGCGTTGACTGAAGCATGTAAGATAGCCAAAGGAAAGATAGCAAATGTGTATACAGATTCAGTGTATGCACATGGAGTGTGTCATTTGTTTGGGGTAGTGTGGAAGCAACGTGGGTTTAGAAAAAGTGATGGTACACCGATACATCATCCAAAACAATTAGTAAAACTTATCTCAGCAATGATGCAGCCTTCAAGGCTTGCAATAATCAAATTTCAAGCACACAGGAAGGGAGATGGGAATGTTGTGCTTGGAAACAATGAAGCAGACGAAGCAGCAAAAGGTGCTTCCGAAATCCAAGTGACTGTTTTGGCTCCATTGGTGTCAATTGAACCAGTTGCTACTCCAGATGATATTGTGCTGATGCAACAGAAGGGGGGGTTAAGTGAACACACATTGTGGCAACAGAGAGGAGCTTCAAAAGACGAGAAAGGGTTATGGAAATCACATGAAGGACTGGTTGTTGCACCTGTCCCGCTGCTTACTTTGCTAGTATCAGATGTGCACAGTTCGGATCACTGTGCAAGGGGGGAAGTTGTAAAGAAGATAAAGCAGCAAGGATATTGGTCACCATATTTGCAACAAATGGTAGATGAAGTTTTGGGTCAATGTAAAATTTGTGCACAGAATAATCTCAGCAAACGTTCGGGTCGAATCATGCCAGCACCACATTTAAGAGGACCATATAAAGGACCTCCACTTGAGCAGTTACAGCAGGAACTAAAAGACTATCTAAAACAATTAACTGCCATACATAGAGCTATCTATGTGCAGGAGAAAAGCAGGGTTCCTGAGTCCACGGAGGCGACAGACGGCTCGGTCCAGCTGAAAGGAAGCACGACGTGGTACCATTTGAACCACTGCACCAAGGTGCGTGCACCCCAATCCAAGGAAAAGAGAGCGCTGTGCAACGACGAAAACAGAGATGAAAAGCCACAGACCAAAAACATACCTGCTGGTGGTGGTGAACTGCATCCTGTGGGCACTGACAAGACCGATATCAGCGACCCATTCAACGGGGAGAGAGGTGTCAGAGTCCAAGAATGTCCAAAGACATGAACCAGATGAGTACGATGCAACCACTCGCCACGCAGTCACTATAGCAGAACAAAAACCAGTACTGAAGCCTAGGGATGATATAGAGTTTGCAGAACTGTGGACTGTGGAGGTTCGTTCAGCTGCAGTGTCAGTATTGGGTCAGGGAATATGTGGAGTCAATTTTAAAACAAAGAATGAGCCCCCAGAGTGGGGAACCAACCAATTTAGTTTAACAAAACTTCAAAAGCCAGAGCTGTGGGAAGTGAGGGTGTTACTGCGACCACGGTGGAGAAATCAGGACTATACATCCTTGTTAACTGTTGACAAATCTAAAAGGGGAGCACTACCAGATAAACAGACATACAATCTAAACATCTACTCTGGAGAACAGCTAGTAGATAAGGTTGTGACAATGCCAATAAGGCCAATAAACCAAGAAAGTAGGACCATTCCATTAGGTGTACCTTTAAAAATCATTACAGAAAAAACTACAAAACAGTCACAGCCAATCCTGCATGATGCAGTGACAACTGTAAAATCGGGCAATGTTTTAACACCCCCACGAGCCATGGATGTGACAACTCCAACAGTACCTGCTAATGTTGTGACCAATCCAAAGCTAACTAGTGCAGGAACAACGAGTACACAAACGACGTTAAAGATAACAACACACCTAGAACTAACTACTGGGACAACTGAAGTGTATAATGACTATTGCGAAAACTGTGACGAACCAAGTAATGATTCAGATCATGTTGACTATGCAAATTTAAACAAGGTTAGGCCCAGAAGTTTTAAAATTGGGGAAGAGAGCAAATGGGAACAAGCAACGTATAATGGGAGGTATAAATGGATTTGGTATACGACCAGGGAAAAGATAAATGGGGAGTGTATAGCGTGTTCTGTCGCTCCAACTGCGTTACCAATAATAATTCCTGAAAAGAATAATTTCAAAACATGTGCAGATGAACAAAGACAAGAATGTAGGGAAAAAGGATTTACATCTGCTAACTCAAAAATTAGGCTCTTCTCACTGCCATTGTGCCCCATACAATGCAGATTGATTTATGGCTCCAAAAAGACACACAACCTAATGAGTTCATCATGTTATCACCTTTAGGATATTTCACTAAGCTACAGAAATCAATAAGATACAGGTAATACATATACTTAATAGTAATCCATAAATCATAGGAAGTAGTTGACAGGCAGGCTAGTATAAGGCACACCACTAGCTATAGGAAGGGATTGTTCCAGCGGCAATGGCGCCACCCAGTTGGGCTGCATCCAAGGAGTGGGACCAGGCCGGCTGAGACGGGTCATCCGGACGAGCCATAGTCGGGGAGGGAGCCAGGCTGAGAGGAAACAACGGCCATCCAGAATGCTGGCGATGAGGAAGGGGTGAGACGAGTGCCCTCTTCCTACATGTGACGTGCCAAGTCACCAACTCGTCTCGGCGAAGGAAGCCCCACACCACAAAGGGTCCCTCCAGACGACAACGTGCTGATCATCGGCGGGTGATCGAAGAAAGGGACTGAAGATGGCCAACACCGTTCTTACAGAGGCATAATAATCTTCTGGGCGGTGAATAATGTGAGCTGGAACAGCGCTCACACCCTACTTTGCCCCCACCCAGGGACAACTCACTGCCCAAAAACTTTCCCCTCAAAACCCACTTGCCAGGACAAGTATGCATCACGGACTGCATGAACTTCACCCGTGAATGTGATTCAGGATTGGACAAGATGAAACGATATAGGTCCAAGAGATGTGTTTGTGTTGTTTGGGGTTATAATTTAGTCAATTAATGTAAGGAGCCTCTTCACACCCTCCCCCGTTCACAAAACCCACAATAACAGCAGCTCAAGTAAGTGTGCAGCCTAGGAGGCTGCGACCCAGCAAAGCAGAAGGTCCCGATGGAGTATCGTCTTGACTTCTGAAAGCCTTCGCGTGGGAGCTAGGGGACCCTCTACAGCGCATTTTCAATCTGAGCTTGGGTTTAAGGAGGGTTCCACAATTGTGGAAGAAATCCTGCATCGTTCCAGTCCCAAAGAGACCACATTGCATGTGATGAAGACCATGGATGCTGCTCTATCACTTGAGGCCACAGACCAACCCTTTTGCTGGCGAGTATCTCTTTCATGCTCTATGAGCACATCTTCTATTCACCTGCCTGGTGTTGTGAAAAGACCACCTGTGCATTCATTCCAGTCTCCTGTGTCTGCATCCCTGCTTTCATCCCACCCTACAGTGACAGAGGTTGGTTGTATTAATCTTTCACAGTTCTGTCCCAACACAGGAAACTTGTCCATGACTAGTTTTGTACTCAGCTGCAATGTCTTTTATCACCTCTGGCCTTTGCTACTTTGTTAGCATGCTTGCAAATACAGTTGTTGGGATCGCATGGGCTGTATGCAGTAGATGGAAATGCTGGGTGAATATACTGCTTGTATTGGTTTATCAATATCAGAGATTTGAGATGCAGGGCAATATAATCCGATATTGTTCTTTTGCTGATTTGAGTCACATCCATCAAAAAAATGTTTAATGAAGAGGAAAAACACAACACTCAGACTGGACTATAAGTAACATCTATGTAGAAAGTACAAACATTTAATGTGCAACAAATTCTACACAATAGCACACAGAACAACAGGCTAAATAGATGTCCGGTATGTTAATGTAAAACAATAACAGTTATTTAGGCACACAATAATATAAAGAACATACCTGGGAGGTTGAATAGGCTAAATGAACATAATGTGCCAGTGAGTACAACAAGCAATTTACCAATCAGCAGGTTCACCAAGCTCCCGATCTGATTCCACGTCACTGAATATATTGAATTATTCTCAAACCTAGAGTGACCCTGTGGCTGTCGACGGTACTGTTCAATCCTTGGTTCATGCCAGTCAGTATGAATTACATTTAAAAACATGTTAATTATGTACAGTATATATATATATATACTGGATATATATATATATATATACACTACAATATATATATACACAGAGAGAGATATTTATTGTTATTTACGATAAGTCACATCTCACTGTAAGTCAAAGGACCAACCAAATTATTTAAAAAGTGCAACAAAGTCCAGAAAATATGATACTGTGGCTATTATTTCAACTGGCCACTCATTTCAATTTTTACCCTTTGAGGTTTTTCTGCCTCATCCGCCTCCTGTTCAAAACATGCTCTGCCTCTTAAACATCTTCATCTTAGTCATGAAGATGAAGTAGAAGAAGGCCAGGCTGACCAGGGCGTTCTTCAACAGGTATAAGATGGGCGTGACCAGTCCAAAAACAGCCATGAGGGCCACACGCAGGATGAAGAAGGGCAAGTCCTGCAGGGCCACACCGGCTGAGGATAACCAGGGGCTGTGAGGGGGAAGGACCATACGTAGGATGGACAGAAAGGCCAGAATGAATATGGGATACACCCAAGGTGAGTAGAAGACCTCTGGCTGGCCGGACACCCGCACTATTTCCACGGTATCAAACCAGAACAAGAAACAATCCACAAACACCTCTGACCTTGCATCTCTCCTCCCCAGGAAGCCTAGTGGGTGCACGAAGCGGCTTGAGGATGAGGCCGAGTACAGGTAGGCAGCGCTAGATGCTCTGGAGCTCAGTGGCGTGGAGCGAGCGGCCACATCATGCCACCTCCGGGGAGCGATGGGCTTGTTCCCGGGCTCCACTTGACTTTCTGTGGTGCCATTCTGCTGGGCTTCATCAGACGGCAGCTGGCTGGAGATGGAGTTGACTGGTTCCAGGTGGGTCAAGACTGGACCTGGCTGGTCAAAGGTCAGGTCTAGACTGTCTGCTTCTAATGTCAGCAGATATACACACCCATTATCAAACTATTGATTGTGTCCAGGCAATCCAGACCAAAAAATTGTTATATGATAATTTACAAGTATAATTTTTTATTACCATTACTTATGTACTAATTGGCTGTGTGACTACACATAATTGTAACAATTATGTGTAGTCTGTTTCACTTTCACTTTCAATTATGTGTAGTCTGACATCTGTTTCACTTTTGGGACTTTTGTTTTTTGTTTTCATTATTATATGTTTGTTATATAACTAGTAATCATATACTAGTATAATTAATAATAAACTAATAAAAAAAACATGTTCCTATTTTCCTTTGTTGCTGATTGGCTAGGGGAAATGACGGCAAATGAACAAATTGACTGCAGCCATTGCACAAATAACCAGTTTTTTAGAGTGCACTATAATTACATGATATTATAATTGTCATCAATTGCATTATAATATATGACCTTGTCCGAGCAGCCTGCAGGGTCGTATCCTCTCCACCAGGTCCACGCAGATGAGGGAGAACATCACCAACGAGACAGGCAACTCGGCAAAGTGATCGAGTCTCAGGCCTGAGTTGACTTGTACCTGAGGTTCAACAACGATCAAAACAGACCTCTTCAATCATCAAATAAATGTAAATATTAGGGGTGTAATGGTTCACATGGATGTATCGAACCGTTTCGGTTTTGCATGTTCGGTTCGGTCCACTTGAGTACCGTTTGGGTTCTATTTTATGCTATTTTTCTCATTCAATTCATTACCAGAGTGATCTAAACGCTCCACGCGGAACAAAAGTCCTGACTGAGATTCCGCATGGCATGGACTGAGCAGGAAGAACGTTAGCAGCTCCCATCATAGCAAACCCTCCAATGTGGCTGAATTACAACAATTCTGCAAAGATAAGGGGGCCAAAATTCCTTAACTGCGCTCTTTAGAAACTTTTTGGAAGTTCCGCAAACGCTTGATTGCAGTTGTTGATGGGTATGAGATAAGACATTTTTTGACATTTGTGCATGAAACTCCTCAAAAAATGGTCAGAGTACTTGGGATTAAAATACAGAAGGTTCCAACAGGTACTTCAATATATCAGACACCCTAATGAGGATAAGCGGTATAAAAAATGAATGAATGAATGAAAAAAAAATCACAGTATGGGGGGGTGGACTATGACACTGCCTGGAGGTCTGCTCTCTCCGAGTGATTTTTTTATTTTTATTTATTTATTTATTTATTTTACTCAGTCAAAAAAACACTATAAAGACTTCTTCGGTTTCCTAAAATATTGATAAATACTATTTGAATGCGTGGCCGCACGGTGAATGAGTGGGTAGCACATTGGCCACAGTCAGGAGGTTCATGGTTCGAATCACCTTTGGGCATCTCTATGTGGAGTTTGCATGTTCTCCCCATGTGTGCGTGGGTTTTCTCCGGGTACTCCGGTTTCTTCCCACATTTCAAAAACATGCATGTTAAGTTAATTGGCAACTAAATTGTCCATTTGAGTGTGAATGTTTGTTTGTCTATATGTGCCCTGCGATTGACTGGTTACCAGTACAGGGTGTACCTTGCCTCCCGCTCGAAGTCAGCTGGGATAGGCTGGGATCGGCCCTCCATAGCACGAATTTGACACCCTTGATGTACCACATAAATATTCTCACAATATATTGTTTTTTCATTATTGATACTGTCAAATTATTTACTCAGACATAAAATATTTTCCTATTATGAAAATTCCAAAGGTCCCCTATTTATTTTTATATACTGGATCATAGTATCCAGAACTATTTCATTATCTAGATCAGTCTTTGTTATGTTGAAGAACCTGTTGGAAACTTGTCCTTCATTTTTTCCTAATTAATCTGACCATTTTTTGGGAAGGTATATTCACAAATGCCAAAAATGGTCATACCCCGCAATGTTAAAGAATCCTTAAAAAAAAAATCCTGAATCCAAGGGGTTATCCGGGTCACCTCCAAAATGTAATTAGTTCTTCCATATCTAATTTCTGATAATTCCTGAAAATGTAATCCAAATCCATTCAGAACTTTTGAAATTATTTTGAACATAAACAAACAGATAAGAGCCGGCAAAAACATAATCTCCTTGGTCGAGATAATTACCAGAATAAAATTTACAAGAGGTAAAAGAAAAAAATATATAACAGAAATGTTTTATAAGAGTTGAGAGTTGAGTTGAGAAAAGTTGTAATCTATTGAGCAATTATGCGAGAATAAATTTAATAATATTAATAGCTAACGGTTGAAATTTTAAAGAAAATAAATGTTATCTTTTTAAGATATATTATGAACACAAACTAAAGTTGTATTTTTTGGAAATTTATGCTGTGGAAAAAGTTAAAGTGAAAATTTATGAAGATTATTTAAGAAGACATTTGAAATATGTAGAAAATTACACAAAAAAAAAACAAAAGATGTAAAAGGGAGCAAAGACCGAAGTTCATACTAATAAAAGGCTTTTTCACCTATAACACAAATTTGAGTTTTTTTTTCTTTTCTTGAAGTATATACTTAACTTCTAAGCATAGCACACACGTACACATGTAGCTTTTCAAATATCACAGCAGGCCTTGCATACATCACTTTTCATTATGTGGCCCTCAATGGAAAAAGTTTGGACAACCCTGCTTTAAGCATTTATCCATCCATCAATTTTCTATGCCACTTATCCTCATAGGTTGGGGTATGCTGGAGCCTATCCCAGCTGACTTCGGATGGAGGCAAAATTAAGTTCAGTACTGGCTGCAACGAGCAGAGGCGCTATTGATTCAGCAAAGGCAGTTGAGACTGCAGCCCAGTACTGTACTGCACTAAATGAAAAGGTTGAGCGCCATAAATGTGCACCTCCCGGCAGTATGAAAGAATAAATATGAATATAATATAAACTGATGAATGAAATGTCACATGTAAGATGTGTGAGTAACAACAAGTGTGTACGTGCTAAAGTTAATGGACAACATGTCACATGACTTGGTAACTGAATACCTCGCACAATCCTGTGACACATGACTTTTACCTCAAAAGGTGACTAAAGTCCTTCTTCCAATACAAGAAGTAGTGACAACTTCAGTGGTAGTAAACCGGCCTTCAAACAAATGTGAACCACCTAAACGGTAAACAACATTACCTGCGAGCTGGCTATTAAAATAGCAAAGCACGGTAACGTGCACAAGATGACATACACCAGCACTGTTGGCCTCCTGGAGGGAGACACAAACATGAAATCGTCAGTTCTTATTTGTATTTTTACATGAATTTAGATAAATATACAAATATGAAATTAATGAATATAAATATAATTAATACGTAATCTTGTTTGTGGTTGAAATAGTAAAATCAAATTGTAAGTATTTTATGTCTGTATTAAGCATTTTTAATTAAGTATAAAAATAGTTGAATGAATTAAAATACCATTTCAACTTAGGTCCATTTGACATACAGTGAGGGAAAAAAGTATTTGAACCCCAGCTGTTTTTGTAAGTTTGCCCACTAACAAAGAAATGATCAGTCTATAATTTCAATGGTAGCTTTATTTGAACACTGAGAGACAACAATGACAAAAAAAAATCCAGAAAAATGCGTTTCAAAAAGAGTTATAAATGAATTTGCATTTCCATGAAATAAATAAGTATTTGATCCCTTTGAAAAACGTGCTTCAGTACTTGGTGGCAAAACCTTTGTTGGCAATCATAGAGGTCAGCCGTTTCTTGTAGTTGGCCACAAGGTTTGCACACATCTCAGGGGGGATTTTGGCCGACTCCTCTTTGCAGATCCTCTCCAAGTCATTAATGTTTCGTGCCTGATGTTTGGCAACTCCAACCTTCAGCTCCCTCCACAGATTTTCTAAGCGATTAAGGTCTGGAGACTGACTAGGCCACTCCATGACCTTAGTATGCTTCTTCTTGAGCCAATCTTTTGTTGCCTTGGCCGTGTGTTTTGGATCATTGTCATGCTGGAATACCCAACCACGACCCATTTTCAATGCCCTGACTGAGGGAAGGAGGTTCTCACACAACACTTGACGGTACATGGTGGCCCCATCTATCCTCCCTTTGATGCGGTGCAATTGTCCTGTCCCCTTGGCAGAAAAGCACCCCCAAAGCATAATGTTTCCACCTCCATATTTGAAGGTGGGGACGGTGTTTTTGGACTCATAGGCAGCATTCCTCCTCCTCTAAATACGGCGAGTTGAGTTGATGCATAAGGGCTTAATTTTGGTCTCATCTGACCACAACACTTTCACCCAGTCTTCCTGAATCAGTCAGATGTTCAGTGGCAAACTTCAAATGGGCCTGTATATGGACTTTCTTGTGCAGGGGGACCTTGCGGGCACAGCAGGATTTCAGTCCTTCACGGCGTAGTGTGTTACCAACTGTTTTTGTGGTGACTATGGCCCCAGCTGCCTTGAGATCATTGACAAGTTCCTCCCGAGTGGTTCTGGGCTGATTCCTCACCGTTCTCATTATCATTGAAACTCCACAAGGTGAGATCTTGCATGGACCTCCACACCGAGGGGGATTGGCAGTTCATTTATGTTTCTTCCATTTGCGAATAATTGCACCAACTGTTGTCACCTTCTCACCCATCTGCTTGGCGATGGTCTTGTAGCCCATTCCAGCCTTGTGTAGGTCCACAATCTTGTCCCTGACATCCTTGGAAAGCTCTTTGGTCTTGGCAATGGTGCAGAGTATGGCATCTGGATTGATTGCTTCTGTGGACAGGTCTCTTTTATACAGGTAACGAGCTGAGAGGGCTGCCAATGTCAGCTCGTTACCTGTATAAGATCCACCTGGGAGCTAGAGATCTTGCTGACGGATAGGGGATCAAATACTTATTTCCTTCATGGAAATGCTAATTAATTTATAACTCTTTTGGAAAGGCATTTTTCTGGATTTTTTTTGTCAGTGTTGTCTTTCAGTGTTTAAATAAAGCTACCATTGAAATTATAGACTGATCATTTCTTTGTTAGTGGGCAAACTTACAAAATCAGCTGGGGTTCAAATAGTTTTTTTCCCTCACTGTATTATATAATCAAAATATATGCAAATCAATATATTTCAAGTTTTTTTTTCTTTGGATTTTCCTGAATAGGTCATGCAGTTTTTAAAAAACATGCGTTCTCACCAGAATGTGATCTTGTCCATCAGTCTCCCCCTCAGGATTTGATACTTCAGGGGCACCCACACCAGCAGGGTCGCAGAGGTCACGTAGGCGACGGCGACAGCAACCACTAGCCAGTATGTCGTGTTGTCACAGCCTTTCATGTTGCTTATGAGGCGGGCAAACCTCTCCATGATGATGAGCATGGTGGCACCCAGTCCCATAAACTGAAGAAGCTCGTAGACGGCCAGCTTCAGCGTCTTCCCTGAGGCCATGATGACTGGAGGAGGAGGAAGTGATGGAGATGCTCCTCTCAGCAAGGAGGTCTGACACATCTCCCTTTCAAGGATCAGGTTAGTGGACTCTGACACTCACACTGCTTACTCCGCATGCAGCAGTTCCTGCAATTCTATTGCTTTATGGTTGGACACGCTCACTTTTTATGAGCTTACAAAAAGACTTCTCCAATCCCATTATTTCAAAATCTGTACTGAAACAATTACAAAAACATATTTATTTTTTGCAAGACTTTCAGTGTAAAACCTATATTAAAATCTATATTTGTAAAGTTTAAATAGCTTTTATAAACTTTTTAAATTACTTAATTTTACCTAATTTGATTTGTACATGCTCACATTTACACATTTTTACAAACGGAACAAGTATATTAATATAAGAACATAGAACCTCACCGAATACATTTGCACACATGTTTATACTGTATAAATAATACATTTTAATTTTATAAAAATAAGCATTAAACTTGTAACATTTACTAAGTTTTAATGACTAAAATATGACCCCGCCAAATATGTTTTTATACTGTAATGTATTTTATGTTAATAAAGTATGCAATTTTAAATTAAATACATTCAAATTAAAAACATTTAACATACATTTGCATTTATACAGAGCTAATTTTATAATACATTTGATACAGATATTTCAAAACAAGATATTAATGATATTTTAATTTAAAAAAATAAGCCAATACAGTTAAAACAAATACATGTTAAAACATTTGCTCATAAAATATTTTTTAAATGTTTTTTTATGTTTAAAGTTTACAAAATAAGAGCCCAGTTGTTTACATTTGGCCTGTTTTACTTTTATTGTGAATACCAATTGATGAATTACGGTTAAAAGAAAGCACTAGAAAGAGCAGGGTACACCTTTTAGACTCAGGTAGGTAGCACCTTCCCTTGGGCCTTCAGTCCAACGCACCAAGTCAGCAATTTGTTAGTCTTGAAAGAAACTTCATACAAATCAAAACAAGGAATGAAACAAAACAGATTTCAAATCAGGTTAACGCAGCAAAAAGAAACGGTAATCCTTCATGTAGTGTCACTACTGGAAGCTAATGACGGAAACCAGTGTTCGATACGCTGGAAGTGACGGAACGTATAGTCAAACCAGGGCAGCTTTGAAATGCACGAGGGAGCTTTCATTTGGGGTTGACCCTACAGTACGACGAGCATGGACAAAAAGATGTACAACTGGCATCGTCCTCTGATACATACACCTTGCCCTGCTTGTGCATGTTTCAAACAGCTGAACAATCATCAAGACATACATTAAAATACTCTACAAAACATGAGATGCTTTTTGTTCGGGTTTGACTCCTGTTGCCATGGTGTGCCCTGGCCCCTGTGAGGTCTTTAGTACGACATATACAAGAGTCATGTCACGTGCATGCTTTGCCTCCCAAAACAAAAAAAGGTGGCGTCGGTTTTCAGTACTTCAACAAAAGAAAAGCTGTCTGGAGAATGTAGCGGACACATTGGAGGTCCATAAAGCAAGTCAGTCAATGCCACCCTTGTCTGACATGGTTACATGGTATTGAGGACAAAGCTGTTGCACGTTGGAGTGCATGCACACAGCTTATTTATACTTGACATGTTGCTCAACAACACAACAAAAAAGTGCAACTAAGAAAGGACTCTTGTTCCTTTCATGTTAGAAGATTAAAAAAAAGAAATGTATGAGGTTGTAGTACTACTATGTGTGTCCTATAGCAAGGCCTTCTCCGAGTAGGGAACCTGTGGGGGCGGTGGCTCTGCAGACATCATCACGCTCTGGCCAGAGGGTGTGCTATAGCTGGGCGCCTGGGCCATGGCTGGTGTGTTCGTCCCATGGTGGGGGCCGACCGCGCCACCCTGGTAAGTATGAGCGTCTGCAGGGGCCATGCTGCCTGGCGCAGGGCCAGTGTAGACGGGCGGCTGACCCATGAACATGTGCACATCGCTGCCACAAGAAACACAAATATATATATTAGTAATTTAATGATATAATGTATAAAGCTAGCTAAGCTATATAGAGTGGTGTGGTTTCCTTTTTTGTCACATGTCACTGTTTCATATAATCAAAGAGATTTAAATATTAGTCAATGACAACACAACTGAACATTTTAGCATGACAAACATGCAAAAAGATCAGTCAGAAAAGGTGCACTATTTCCCAACATGTTATTACTGATGTAAACATATGATGCTAATGTATACCGCCAGCTAGGTAATTTGTAACTTGTATAAGCATACAAGTAAAGTGAATTGATAACTAGCTAGGGTTATTTTACATTATAAGCAAACTGGTCACAATATTAGGTACACCTGCACAATCAAGCAATGATACAGCATTAAACAGTCAACAGTAAACAGTTGGTGATGACGACATTGTCGGCCAAAAGGATTTTTGTTATGTAAGTGAATAAAAGTGAGCTTGCAGGTTTATTGTTAACATTTAGCTAAGGCATCTGTCAAAAGTTTGAGAGGAAGACCTGTTGTTACCTTGGGGCTGGTTGGCCAGGTATTGGGTTTCCAGCTTGCATCTGCTCCATGGGTACGCTGTAGCTTTGCACAGTGCTGCCGCTCAAGGCATACGAGCCCGATGCAGGACCAAGATAAACCTGTGGTGTTAACAACATGTTTTGTAAACAGTTCTAACATTTTTTAACTATTACAACATGTGTTATGTTAGCGAGGTACCTGTTGTGCCGAGCCGGGCGGCTGTGGCATGTAGTACTGTTGGCTCTGCAGCTTAGCATACATGGCGTAGACGGGGTCTTCATTCATCAGCTTGGCATACAACGACAGAGCTTCCATCACCTTCACGTTGAGCTCAGACAGCTCAGAGTGTTTCCTGGTGTCACAACATGTAGCACACGCAATGACAATTCTTTGTGTGTATGTGTGTTTGTGTGGGGGCAGGAAGTACCTGTCTATGTCCTCTAGTTTCTGGTCGATGAGGGGTCCCATTTGATTGCAGGCACCTGGTGCAGAACAATAATTTGTTATGCACTTCCTGTACTTTATTATTATATTTATCCATTTCCTGTGTTTTATCATTATATTTATACACTTTGTGTTTCATAATTATAGTTGTTATACACTTCTTGTATTTTATTATATTTATACTATTGCTGTCAATGGTTTAAAATATTTAATCACAATTAATCGCATTTTGTCCATAGTTAATTCATTAATTTGTGGGATTTAATCGCAGAGGAAAGTTTTATCTATAAAAAGTAGGGATGTAAATCTGACACTGCAACAGTAGATACAAATACATTTGGTCTTGTTGCGAGAGCTTTGAAGCTAAAATACTAATTTCTTTGTCAATTTCTCCTAAATATTAACATTAACTGTGTGTCAAAAAAAAGAGTGTGGTTAAAAGAAACTCCTGTTTAGGTGTTAACCTTCACAGCCCTAATTTATAGACTTCCTGTGTTTTACCATATTGATCCACTTCCTGTATTGTATTGTTATATCTTTTTTCTTCCTGTATTTTAAATTTATATTCTGCATCCAATTCCAGTGTTGGATCATATTTTTAGACATGCTGTATTTTATACAGTTATATATTTGAACCCCAGCTGATTTTGTAAGTTTGCCCACTAACAAAGAAATGATCAGTCTATAATTTCAATGGTAGCTTTATTTGAACACTGAGACACAACAATGACAAAAAAAATCCAGAAAAATGCGTTTCAAAAAGAGTTATAAATTAATTTGCATTTTCATGAAGGAAGTAAGTAATGGATCCCCTATCCGTCAGCAAGATCTCTAGCTCCCAGGTGGATCTTGAGCTGAGAGGGCTGCCAATGTCAGCTCGTTACCTGTTTAAAAGAGACCTGTCCACAGAAGCAATCAATCAATCCAGATGCCATACTCTTCACCATGGCCAAGACCAAAGAGCTTTCCAAGGATGTCAGGGACAAGATTGTGGACCTACACAAGGCTGGAATGGGCTACAAGACCATCGCCAAGCAGCTGGGTGAGAAGGTGACAACAATTGGTGCAAGTATTCGCAAATGGAAGAAACATAATTAACTGCCAATCTCCCTCGGTCTGGAGTTCCATGCAAGATCTCACCTCGTGGAGTTTCAATGATAATGAGAACGGTGAGGAATCAGCCCAGAACCACTCGGGAGGAACTTGTCAATGATCTCAAGGCAGCTGGGACCATAGTCACCACAAAAACAGTTGGTAACACACTACGCCGTGAAGGATGAAATCCTGCTGTGCCCGCAAGGTCCCCCTGCTCAAGAAAGTCCATCTACAGGCCCATTTGAAGTTTGCCACTGAACATCTGACTGATTCAGAGGAAGACTGGGTGAAAGTGTTGTGGTCAGATGAGACCAAAATTGAGTTTTTTGGTATTTACTCAACTCGCCGTGTTTGGAGGAGGAGGAATGCTGCCTACGACTCCAAAAACACCGTCCCCACCTCCAAATATGGAGGTGGAAACATTATGCTTTGAGGGTGTTTTTCTGCCAAGGGGACAGGACAATTGCACCGCATCAAAGGGAGGATGGATGGGGCCACCATGTACCGTCAAGTGTTGGGTGAGAACCTCCTTCCCTCAGTCAGGGCATTGTAAATGGGTCGTGGTTGGGTATTCCAGCATGACGATGATCCAAAACACACGGCCAAGGCAACAAAAGATTGGCTCAAGAAGAAGCATATTAAGGTCATGGAGTGGCCTAGTGAGTCTCCAGACCTTAAACCCATAGAAAATCTGTGGAGGGAGCTGAAGGTTGGAGTTGCCAAACATCAGCCACGAAACATTAATGACTTGGAGAGGATCTGCAAAGAGGAGTGGGCCAAAATCCCCCCTGAGATGTGTGCAAACCTTGTGGCCAACTACAAGGAACGGCTGACCTCTGTGATTGCCAACAAAGGTTTTGCCACCAAGTACTGAAGCACGTTTTTCAAAGGGATCAAATACTTATTTTCTTCATGGAAATGCAAATTAATTTGCAATAACTCTTTTGGAAACACATTTTTCTGGATTTTTTTTGTCATTTTTTTGTTGAAATTATAGACTGATCATTTCTTTGTTAGTGGGCAAACTTACAAAATCAGCTGGGGTTCAAATAGTTTTTTTCCCTCACTGTATCTATCCACTTACTGTATTTCATCATGATATTTTGTATCCACCACCTGTATAGTACAGTATTATATTTATTCACTTCTTGTATGTCATCACAATATATTTTATATCCACTTTATTTGATCATATATATTCACTTTATATGTTTGAGCAGTATCTTTTGCAATGTTTACCTTCTAGTTGCAGCAACTCAACAGCGTCTGATTGGTTGTCTGTGGGATCAGCACTCTGAATCATCTGCAGAAGCTGGTCCATTTTGTCCTGAACCATATAGAAATAACAGAATCGATGATGATACAACGACAAGTCCTTGCTTTGATGTTTTTAATGACTTTCTTCCGTCATGATGTCATAGTAAAACAGTACATATTAAAAAAGTTAATCGGGGCTCTTTTACGTTTAGCTTTCAGAGAAAAACTTTTTTATTTGTTTAATGCAGTGTTTTACGAAGATTCATTTATGTGTGGCGGGCCACCACAAATAGATTTGGCTCGACCTGTTGGCCCTCGCTCATAAACACATATACTGTATACACATATACAAGGGACTGTCTATGAATGTAACTTGTCATTTCAATCCTGTACAGTAGATGGTATTGTAACTCTGCGTCTTAGCACACCTGATATGCGCCTGGTCTTCCAGAAAATACTGTGCTACGATTTTATTTTACCTCATCAATAAAAACTGGCTCCTGTTCAGGCTCGATGGTCTCCACCTGAATGTCCTCGCTGAACTGAACCGTCTTCTTCTCTGTCTTCACTGTGACAGATGACCCACACGTGTTCAACAGTACAATGCAGTTACACCTCAAGTGATAAAATATAACTTTTAAAAGTTTGACATGTAAAAGAAAATATTGATTTTAGAGCATTTTAACAAATTCTGTTCAAACTGCTTTACAGGACAAAACAAAATGTCCAAAATGCATAAAAAAGTGAGGAGGAAAACTTAAGCCGCATGAATCTGTGTGTCTGTTAAGTTAGTGTAATTATTTTTATTTTTTGATCATGTTCATCAATTTTTCAAAATATAATTTTTAAGTTAAAAAAAAAAGTAAAAAACAAAACACAAAATCCAAGTGGTTACTACTATTTTACCACTTCTAGTGGTTGAAAAACAAGCAACATTATAACGGGGCTAAGGGAAACTTGCAACTGAACTGAGCAGAAAAAGTTTGCATGTTGTTACATACTCATCTCAGGCTCTGCAGTGAGATCAGCAGTGACAAAGTTCGAGGGGAACAGCCCCACCCCCTGGTACGTCTCCCCTTTCCACCAGTTGGGGTCACTGTGAACAAAAGTGCAGAAAACAACGTTTTAGTCAGGTGACAAAGCACTGTTGCTGTTGTGTGTGTGCATGTGTTTACCTGTCATCCAAGATGGTGATGATCTCCCCTGACTTGAAGGTGAGCTCGTTGTCCTCAGCAGCCTCAAAGTCGTAGATGGCGCGGACCTTCCTGCCGTCAGATTTGTGTGAAGGCAGCAGGCTGGATGTATTCGGGTAGAGGCTGGACAAAGACGCCTGGTTCTGTTGTCTCTGGTCCTTCAATGACAACTCAATGGCTACATGTGAGGGGAAAAAAGACTTGAGTGTCTTCTAAACAATTATAGAGCAAACATCCTATTTATCAATTAACTCATGAGCAGACACAATTTATTAATCAATTAACTGTGACCATAGATGAAAACTACTGAACACTGAATACATACAGTATATATTGTAGGATATGTACAACGGTGATGTCATGCAAAAAATAGGACCAAACAACACAGATATTGTCCAATATAAAGCACAAGAGGACGGCATAGTTTACTGTGCACGATTATACTACTTCATGTTATATAGCGACATATCCGGTAGTATCCGCAGGAGACTCCTCAGCCAAAAAGGCACTGCTAATAGATAACTATGACCTGAGAATACAATGACCTGGATAAATGATAATATTCACAGGCATAATAGATAGATAGATACAAAATGTCTATGTAATAAGAGCGGTATATAATAGTGATTGAGGCAGGAGTGGTGTTCAAGATCCTGCTGTAAGTGCCAATGATGATGGCTGGATTTGCTTTAGACTTGAGGAAGAGTATAAGAGTGAATCAGACATTTTGATGAGTTGGTATTGTGGCGACAGGGATCTGACAAATTCTGAGCCTGATGATGTCATAATATGCACATTAGATGAGCAACTTTACTCTCATCACAAACTTTGGGTCTGATATTTTTTTCTAAGTTACAGTATTACTTTATCTCTAATCATTTTCAATCTACAACCTTTTGAAATAGTAACATCAAAACTGAAAAAAAAACGCAGGCACCTAAACTCTTGAAATAGTAACATCAAAACTGAAAAAAAAACGCAGGCACCTAAACTCTGGACTTACCTTTGGCCAAGTCTTCTTCTTCTTTCTTGTTTGAGGATGTTGCGGGATCCTTGGCCACTAATGCAGGACTGGCTTTAGCTTGCTCTGCAGCCTGCAAGACAGTGATCATCACATACTGTACATATCCACGCCTCTGGATGGAAAATATATATATATATATATATTTTAAACCTACCTGAGAGCCCACAGCGGGGAAGGTGACCCCTTGCTCTCGTAAATTTTTGATCATAGCAGAGATCAAACTGAGTTGGGGGTCACTGCGAAAGTCTTCTGCCCACTCCACCATCAGCGCCTTCAGCTTCTCACACACTTTAGGATGGCCCTAACAACAAATATTAAAGCAACTTCATGCATTCAACTGTAAGGTTACACAAGAGTATGAAGACGAGCGGCTACCTTGTTTAAGACGTTACTGACTTCACTGGCAAACTCTCTGGAGCACACCTCCAGGTGGAATATCTTGCCACAGTTGGAGACACATGCACCCAGAAGCTGCGAGGACACATGAATAGCCCTTGTTCATTCAGAACAAAATACATCAGTGTTTCCCGTACATTAATTTTTTTGTGGCAACCTGCTACAAATACATTTGGACAAATACATTTTCACCCTCGCTCTTAAACACATATGTACCCGTGTGTACATATGTACACATATGTACCATTTTAGCTGAAACTCTTCTATCACACATCACACCCGACATTTTTCTCCACCCATTCCAGCCTGTCTGCACACGCTTTTTCACCTCTTTTCCACACTCTCCATTGCTCTGGATTGTTAACCCTAAGTACTTAAAATCCTCCACCTTCTTTATCTCTTCTTCCTTGTAACTTCACTCTTCCACTTGAGTCCCTCTCATTTACACACATGTACTCCATCTTGCTGCGGATAACCTTCATTCCTCTCCTTTCCAGGGCAAACTTCCACCCCTCAAGCTTCTTCTCCACCCGTTCCCTGCTCTCACTACATATCACAATGTCATCTGCAGACATCATAGTCCATGGAGATTTCTGTCTAACCTCTTTCGTCAGCCTGTCCATCACCATAGCAAAGAAGAAGGGGCTCAGAGCTGATACCTGATGGAGTCCCACCCGCACTCGGAACTCCTCTGTCACACCTGCAGCACACCTCACTACTGTCTTACAGACCTCGTACATGTCCTGGACCGCTCTAACATACTTCTCTGCCACTCCAGACTTCCTCATACAATACCACAGTTCCTCTCTGGGCACCCTGTCATAAGCTTTCTCCAGATCTACAAAAACACAAAGCAGCTCCCTCTGACCTTCCCTGTACTTCTCCATCATCATCTTCAAAGCAAATACTGCATCTGTTGTACTCTTTTTTCCATAAAACCGTACTGCTGCTCACAAATCCTCATGTTTGCCCTTAGTCTAGCTCATCAGCTTTATTCCTCTGTAGTTGCCACAATTCTGCACATCTCCCTTGTTCTTAAAAATGGGCACCAGCACACTTCTCCTCCATTCCTCAGGCATCTTCTCATTATCTAAGATCTTGTTAAACAACCCGGTCAGGAACTCTACTGCCACCTCTCTTAGACACTTCCATACCTCCACAGGTATATCATCAGGGCCGAGTGCCTTTCCATTCTTCATCCTCTTCAATGCCCTCCTCACTTCTTCCTTACTAATCTTTGCAACTTCCTGGTCCACAACAGTCATCTCATCTACTCATTGTTCTCTCTCATTTTCCTCATTCATCAACTCTTCAAAGTACTCTTTCCATCTTTCCATGACACTACTGGCACCTGTCAATACCCTTCCATCCCTATCCTTCATCACCCTAACCTGCTGCACGTCCTTCCCATCTCTGTCCTTCTGTCTTGCCAACCTGTATAGGTCTTTCTCTCCCTCCTGGATATCCAACCTAGCATACAAGTAATCATAAGCCTCTTGTTTGAACTTTGCCACCTTTACTTTCACCTTACGCTGCATCTCTCTGTACTCCTGTCTACTCTCTTCAGTCCTCTCAGTGTCCCACTTCTTCTTAGCTAACCTCTTACTCTGTATACACTCCTGCACCTCCTTATTCCACCACCAAGTCTCCTTATCTACTTTCCTTCCAGATGACACACCAAGTACTCTCCTACCTGTCTCCCTGATCACAGTAGCTGTAGTTGTCCAGTCATCTGGAAGGACTTCCTGGGCACCCATAGCCTTTTTTAACTCCTTCCTAAAAGTCACGCAACACTCCTCCTTTTTCAGCTTCCACCATTTCGTCCTCTGCTCTGCCTTTACCCTCTTCATCCTTCTCACCACTAGAGTCATCCAACACAACACCATCCTATGCTGTCTGGCTGAACTCTCACCTACCACTGCTTTGCAGTCACTGACCTCCTTCAGGTTACACCTTCTACACAAGTGTGCTCCTACCTCCACTCTTATAGGTCACCCTATGTTCCTGTGTCTTCTGGAAGAAAGTATTCACTACAGCCATCTCCATCCCTTTGGCAAAGTCAACCACCATCTGTCCTTCTGCGTTCCTCTCCTGGATACCAAACTTGCCCACCACCTCCTCATCATCATCATCATCTCTGTTTCCTGCACCAACATGCCCATTAAAGTCCGCACCAATGACAACTCTCTCACTTCTGGGCATTTTCTGCAACACTTCATCCAGGTCTGACCAGAATTTATCTTTCTTCCCCATTTCCCATCCTACCTGTGGGGCATACCCACTAACAACATTGAACATCACACCTTCGATTTCTAGCTTTATGCTCATCACTCTGACACTCTTTTTACCTCCAGGATGTTGCTAGCAAACTCCTCCTTCAAAATCATCCCTACTCCATTTCTCTTCCTATCTACACCATGATAGAACAGCTTGAACCCTGCTCCTATGCTTCTAGCCTTGCTACCGTTCCACCTGGTCTCCTGGACACACAATAAGTTTACCTTGCTCCTCTGCATCATCTCAACTAATTCTCTACCTTTTCCTGTCATAGTTCCAACATTCTAAGTCCCAACTCTTAGTTCTAGACTTTTAGCATTCCTCTTCTCTCTCCTCCTACGGACACACCTTCCTCCTCACCTTCTTCGGCCAACAGTAATCCAGTTTTCACCGGCACCCTGACAGTGAACAGCCTCGGTGGCGGGCGTTGTTAACCCAGGCCACGATGCGGTATGGAAGTCATTTGTCTGATTCGCAAGTTCTGGTTTGGCAAAGTTTTACGTCGGATGCCCTTCCTGACACAACCCTCTGTATTTATCCGGGCTTGGGACCTGCACTATAAGACACTGGCTTGTGCCACGTTGCGGTTACATTGGCATCTGGCAAAGAGTGACCCCTCTTAAAAAAAAAAAAACTTGCGACTTTTTCTGTTTTTAACATTTAAAACTCTTCTTATTGAGCAAAGGATGCTGTGTATGATGGCGCAGTTGTACGTTATGGCGTGCGTGCTTACAGTGAGCGCCTGCATGGCAACATGAGGGTCTTTGTGATTCACTCTTCTCATGATGGAGCGCAGACACTCTTTAGGCCTGCAACGCACACAATTATCAATCATACAATGCATCCTTTCAGTACAGTGTAAAGTCAAAGCAGGTCATTTGTGGAGTAGCTATAATAGGAAAAAAAGTGTTTCAGACTAACCCAGTGCGCTGCTGTCCTATCTTATCACATATGTCCAAGATGAGGCCCCAGTCCTCGGCTGTGTTCATCTCACTGGTTGCTTTCTCTATAGGCATAAAAAAATCATCATAAGTAGGCAAAACAATGAAAAGTGTTGCCTGACTTTTTAAACTAATCACAGTAGAAAGATGTTAATCCATTTCATGACAAAACTAGAAAGACCAACAACAAAAAGCCTGGTGACAACTTAAGACATGGTGTCCAAAGTGCGGCCTGAGGATCATTTGTGGCTGCTTTTTTTTTTTGTTTTAATTTTCCAGAATTCCATTTTTACATTTTACACTTACTTTTACCAGCATAGTGTGTGTGATTTTTTTACTGGATAAATGGTCTGTTAATTAAGTGCAAACAAACTTACATTTACAGATGCAACCCATCAAAGCTTGCTAACTTTTGTAATGGGACGTCAGGCTATGCACACATTGCTAGAAAATCTTTAACAAACTATAACGCTCGTGCTTGTGATTGAGGAAGATATAGCCACTCATGCAATTCCAACTGCATACATAAGATATTTTTTATGACATGCTTATTTTGTTTACCGTTAGACTTGTGTCAAATGGCACTCTTATTTTGAAAGCAGTAAAGATGTTCTGTGTGTGAGAATTGATGGCTAAAACGAGTTGGGTGCAAAATAAACGTATTTCTTGTCTCTTTTCACTCAGAACCTGCACGTCGTCATCGAGCATTGTAAAACACTCTTTACATATTCCTTAAAGCGGTAAAACTTGACATAGTGAAAATACACTCTTCAGCCCAAAACAAAACAAAATAAATTTGTAATTATTAAAAAATGCGGTTAGGAAAAGAGTTAAATTTTTAATGGAAATAAAGTCATAATTACAAAAAGAACATTTACAAAGATTATTTATGAAGACAGTGTAAATATTTGGAACATTTTAAAAAAAAGCAAAAATTGGGTAAAAAAACAGCAAAGTTCAAACTAATATTATGCTTTTCACCTATATCATAAATCTGATATGGAGTTTTTTCTTGAACTATATATAACTTATCTACATGTGTTGTTTTACAAAATAGCGGCCCTTGCATCCATCCATTTTTCAGTATGTGGCCCTCTGGAAAAAGTTTGGACACTCCTGACTTAAGAGGTCAATGGAAGAAAATGCTTTCTTAGTTCTGGACTTACAATGAGAAACAAAAGTTAAACGTGTCTTTTCTACAAAACAAACAATATTTAACACTCAGGAGCCAGCTAGCTTCGTTAGCATCAATTAACACTCTGACCAAACCAAACCAATCTTAAAATGAATATTTGACACGCTACAATACAACAGCAGGGCTGTTAATACATCTTTTTATAGAGTGGCTTGGGGGACGGGAGTGGTTAGCATGTTGGCCACACACAGTCAGGAGATTAGGAAGACGTGGGTTCGAATCTCTATTGGGCCTCTCTGTGTGGAGTTTGCATGTTCTGTCTGTCCTGAGGGTTTTCTCTGGGGACTCACATATTTGTGGTGTGAATGGTTGTTTGTGTGCGCTGCGATTTACTGCCGACCAGTCCAGGGTGTACCCCGCCTCCCGCCCAAAGCCAGCTGGGGTAGGCTCCAGCCTACCCGCGACCCTAATGAGGATTTATTGGCATGGAAAATAGATGGTGGTGCTTGGGGGACTGCTTTTGATTTGTAGTCATCTGTTTTCAACCGGCCGTGTGCAATGTTTTAGCCCCAAACAACAGTCTAATTGATTAAAATGCGTCCTTTTAAAAAGTGTATTTTTATCCGGCTTGTTATTTTGTTACAGGTGCGCGTCATCGTCATCATAAATTGGTGCGTACAGGTTGCTAGCTATTTAGCCTGCTAGGTCTTGTACCTTGCCGAGCTTATAGACGGCTGTGGTTGTTATTGACATCATTATCATCATGTTGTGTTGAGTGTGCCAACACAGTTCAAGTGTAAGGTTAAAGAGTCACGACCGCCATCCAAAAACGAAGCTGTCAACATAGCACACAGACGTTAGCCATGTTGTTAGCATGTAGCCAGCTAACAGCCACTCACCAACATCTTGGTCGAATGGGTTCGTCGTGAAGAGAGGCATCATCGGAGGACACGACACGACGCAATAATGTCACTTTATTTGTTAGCGTCTTCTGCTCCTTATTTCGTGCGAAAAAAATGCATATTAGCGACACAAGTAAAGTCAGCGAACGCCAGGGGAAGCCGATTCTACACAGTCACTGCTTCGACTTGCAAGGCATGTCGGGTAAGCGAGTCAAAGTCCATAATGAGCTCCGAACAACATCTAACGCACTAAATAATAACTATAATAACTAGTCATTGGACTAAAAACCTGCCGATAATCTATTAATGACTTGTCCAGAAGTTGCCACGTACGTATGGGTTGTCTAATGGCCTTGTCATAAAAATAATAACAATAATGAGATGTCATCGTCACGTGATTGCAATCGCGTGACGTCATGGGTAACGGTAAGGCAACGCAAACGTGTTTAAATAATCCCAAACTATCGTGAATAATAATAGTAAGAAAGATATACACTAAAAATAGTAAGAAAGATATTAGTGATTTTGGTTGCCCACACTATAATTGTTTTTACTTAAAAAAAATGTTATAATAAAAAAACACATTTAAATAACAGAAAAAATGTAACTGCAAACTCATTTAATAATTAAACATTACAATAAACACATTTATTATCCTGTCCATTACCTGTATGCAATGGAGTATATTTTTGCAGAACCACAGTGGGGACATCCCCAATCTAACCGATAACCTTGAGCAGCGGCGGTCGGTCAGGGTCGGCAAGTGAGGCAGAGCCTCACCACTGCCCCTTGGTGGTCTTTCTTTTCCACTGCATGTGAATACTGAATAATAATAAAAACTAATGAATGCATGAAATAGTTCCATTTTAGTTAGCTTTACATTGATTTTCTTTTTCAATCAAATAATTTCAGTGATTTCATCAGTAAAATAGCTGAATTTTCACATTTCCTAATCCAATGCATAGGAAGCGCAGCTAATGTAGCCGCAACGGGGCACAAGCCAGTGTCTTATTGTGCCGGTCCCAAGCCCGGATAAATACAGAGGGTTGTGTCAGGAAGGGCATCCGACGTAAAACTTTGCCAAACCAGAACATGCGAATTATTTAAATGACTTCCATACCGGATCGGACGTGGCCCGGGTTAACAACGCCCGCCACCGGTGCTGTTCACCGACAGGGTGCCAGTGGAAACTGGATTACTGTTGGCCGAAGAAGGAGAGGAGGAAGGTGTGTCCGTAGGAGGAGAGAGAAGAGGAATGCTAAGAGTCTAGAACTAAGAGTTGGGACTTTGAATGTTGGAACTATGACAGGAAAAGGTAGAGAATTAGTTGACATGATGCAGAGAAGGAAGGTAGACATATTGTGTGTCCAGGAGACCAGGTGGAACGGTAGCAAGGCTAGAAGCTTAGGAGCAGGGTTCAAGCTGTTCTATCATGGTGTAGATAGGAAGAGAAATGGAGTAGGGGTGATTTTGAAGGAGGAGTTTGCTAGCAACGTCCTGGAGGTAAAAAGAGTGTCAGATAGAGTGATGAGCCTGAAGCTAGAAATCGAAGGTGTGATGTTCAATGTTGTTAGTGGGTATGCTCCACAGGTAGGATGTAAGATGGAGGAGAAAGAGAAATTCTGGTCAGACCTGGATGAAGTGATGCAGAACATCCCTAGAAGTGAGAGAGTTGTCATTGGTGCGGACTTCAATGGGCATGTTGGTGCAGGAAACAGAGATGATGAGGAGGTGATGGGCAAGTTTGGTATCCAGGAGAGGAACGCTGAAGGACAGATGGTGGTCGACTTTGCAAAAAGGATGGAAATGGCTGTAGTGAATACTTTCTTCCAGAAGAGACAGGAACATAGGGTGACCTACAAGAGTGGAGGTAGGAGCACACAGGTAGACTACATCTTGTGTAGAAGGTGTAACCTGAAGGAGGTCAGTGACTGCAAAGCAGTGGTAGGTGAGAGTGTAGCCAGACAGCATAGGATGGTGGTGTGTAGGTTGACTCTAGTGGTGAGAAGGATGAAGAGGGTAAAGGCAGAGCAGAGGACAAAATGGTGGAAGCTGAAAAAGGAGGAGTGTTGCGTGACTTTTAGGAAGGAGTTGAAAAAGGCTATGGGTGGCCAGGAAGTCCTTCCAGATGACTGGACAACTACAGCTACTGTGATCAGGGAGACAGGTAGGAGAGTACTTGGTGTGTCATCTGGAAGGAAAGTAGATAAGGAGACTTGGTGGTGGAATGAGGAGGTGCAGGAGTGTATACAGAGTAAGAGGTTAGCTAAGAAGAAGTGGGACACTGAGAGGACTGAAGAGAGTAGACAGGAGTACAGAGAGATGCAGCGTAAGGTGAAAGTAAAGGTGGCAAAGGCCAAACAAGGGGCTTATGATGACTTGTATGCTAGGTTGGACAGCAAGGAGGGAGAGAAAGATCTATACAGGTTGGCAAGGCAGAGGGACAGAGATGGGAAGGACGTGCAGCAGGTTAGGGTGATGAAGGATAGGGATGGAAGGGTATTGACAGGTGCCAGTAGTGTCATGGGAAGATGGAAAGAGTACTTTGAAGAGTTGATGAATGAGGAAAATGAGAGAGAACAAAGAGTAGAAGAGGTGACTGTTGTGGACCAGGAAGTAGCAAAGATTAGTAAGGAAGAAGTGAGGAGGGCATTGAAGAGGATGAAGAATGGAAAGGCACTCGGTCCTGATGATATACCTGTGGAGGTATGGAAGTGTCTAGGAGAGGTGGCAATAGAGTTCCTGACCGGGTTGTTTAACAAGATCTTAGATAATGAGAAGATGCCTGAGGAATGGAGGAGAAGTGTGCTGGTGCCCATTTTTAAGAACAAGGGAGATGTGCAGAGTTGTGGCAACTACAGAGGAATAAAGCTGATGAGCCATACAATGAAGTTATGGGAAAGAGTAGTTGAAGCTAGACTAAGGGCAAACGTGAGCATTTGTGAGCAGCAGTACGGTTTTATGCCAAAAAAGAGTACAACAGATGCAGTATTTGCTTTGAGGATGTTGATTGAGAAGTACAGGGAAGGTCAGAGGGAGCTGCATTGTGTTTTTGTAGATCTGGAGAAAGCTTATGACAGGGTGCCCAGAGAGGAACTGTGGTATTGTATGAGGAAGTCTGGAGTGGCAGAGAAGTATGTTAGAGCGGTGCAGGACATGTACGAGGACTGTAAGACAGTAGTGAGGTGTGCTGCAGGTGTGACAGAGGAGTTCCGAGTGAAGGTGGGACTCCATCAGGGATCAGCTCTGAGCCCCTTCTTGTTTGCTATGGTGATGGACAGGCTGACGGACGAGGTTAGACAGGAATCTCCATGGACTATGATGTTTGCAGATGACATTGTGATATGTAGTGAGAGCAGGGAACAGGTGGAGGAGAAGCTTGAGGGGTGGAGGTTTGCCCTGGAAAGGAGAGGAATGAAGGTCAGCCGCAGCAAGACGGAGTACATGTGTGTAAATGAGAGGGACCCAAGTGGAAGAGTGAGGTTACAGGGAGAAGAGATAAAGAAAGTGGAGGATTTTAAGTACTTAGGGTCAACAGTCCAGAGCAATGGAGAGTGTGGAAAAGAGGTGAAGAAGCGTGTGCAGGCAGGCTGGAATGGGTGGAGAAAAGTGTCGGGTGTGATGTGTGATAGAAGAGTTTCAGCTAAAATGAAAGGAAAGGTGTACAAAACTGTGGTGAGACCAGCGATGTTGTTTGGTTTAGAGACAGTGCCGCTGAGGAAAAGACAGGAGGCAGAGCTGGAGGTAGCAGAGATGAAGATGCTGAGGTTCTCTTTGGGTGTGACCAGGATGGACAGGATCAGGAATGAGCACATCAGAGGGACAGCACATGTTAGAGGTTTTGGAGATAAAGTCAGAGAGGCCAGACTGAGATGGTTCGGACATGTCCAGAGGAGAGATAGTGAATATATTGGTAGAAGGATGCTGAGTTTTGAATTGCCAGGCAGGAGGCCTAGAGGAAGACCAAAGAGGAGGTTTATGGATGTAGTGAAAGAGGACATGAAGGTAGTTGGCGCAAGAGAAGAGGATACAGAAGACAGAGTTAGATGGAGGCAATTGATTCGCTGTGGCGACCCCTAACGGGATAAGCCGAAAGGAAAAGAAGGAGGAAGCGCAGCTACAAGAGTCACGTTGAGTCATCAATCTTATGGTGCTTCACGCATCCATTCAGGCAGGCTGTAATTGGTCCATGGCTTCACACAAGAGACATGGTGTTTCCTCATTGCATCGCCAATACTATCCAGACACGGCCTTAAAAGTGCACAGTGGGGACTGGTATGTATGGTGTCACACCAGCATGTGGCAGTGTTGAGTTGAGCGTCATAGAGCACCAGACATCACGTGACTGATCCCCTTGAATATGCTATACACAGCCATGCTAATAGGATAGCAGTAATGCATAGAAGACACTTGTAAAAAAAGAAAAAGAAAAAAATCAGCATGCAACATTAGCTTATTTTTCTCGCGGAAAAGTACAAAAAAAGAAGATTAAAAAAAATATGAATTTGACTTTGTATTAAATAGATTTTGTTTTTCTTGCTATTAAATTGTTGAACAGTCTGCAAATGATTGAAGCGTCTAAAAGATTTTAAAAAACCTAATTGTTTCAATTAATGTCAAAATTGAAATATAGTCTTATATTCTATTTTGGGTTCATGTTTGTATATCTGACTCTTTTTATAGTCAGTGCCTCACCAATCATAGACATCACCGCACGTCACGGACCTCGAGTTAATGAAAATTTAATTTATTATTGAAAACTCATGCCTTAAAAGACTGTTATATATCAGGCATCAAGAAAAGAAAAAAAAAAGAAAACAAATAACATGACACAAATGAGCAAATATCAGTCATGCACACAATAAGGCACTTGAATGTATTTTTTACGCTATATTTGTCATTGTGAATTCATCACCATACAAAAACCATACAACCAGACAGTCTTACACTCACTTTATTCCTATTGACTGTAGTAGGAGCTATTTTGAGAATCTGATAGTACAAAAATAATTAATTACATCTTTGTAATCATAAAAGGTAAACTAGTCAAGAAATGGTACAAAGGTAATAAAATATTATTTACAGATAGATCATGTGCGCACCAATAAATGCAATGTAGTCTAAATACACAGATACAAGTTACCTTCATGAAAACAAATAGTGCATCAATAATACATACAATGGTGCACTGTGCACTCGATCTGTCTTGGGCAAAAGTGCATCTTAAGACAGACAGCAGTCCTAAGTCTTTGCCAAGTGAAGCTCCACTTCAGAAACAGTCCAGTCCTCTCTATCCAGAGCTTCTTCATCTTTGTCGTTGTCACATTTGTCTTTCAAACAGTCAGGCAGCTCACACCATCCATGATGATGCTACGAAACCGGAGCTATCACACAAAACAATTAGGAAAAAAAAAAGATATGTACTGTATATTGTATGTGGGTCTGTCTGTCTGATACTGTATATATATTGAATTAAAGTAGCACATGTATTTTCAGTTTTCAATAACAAAAATAATGTGCTATTAGTAGGGCTGCCACTCAGAGAGATGCATTCAGGGACTCTCCAAACATCGCAAATACGTCTTTATTATGTGTGCATAAATGGTCTAAATAAATAAAAAGACAATACGTTGACGTTCTTATCACCCGTTATGTAACTCTGCAGAAGTTGCTATTTGCTGCATTTAAGTATGCTCGGAAATCCCCAGTGAATAAACTAAAAACAAGTGAATTCAACTTAAATGATGTGGTGTCATTGAACATAACTCCTCATTGCCAATCATAATGTGGTTAAAGTGTGATTTAAATGAATTATCGAAACTAGTGTTATGTAAGTGGATTTACCTAACATTTCTGTTATCTTTTAGCTTGATTTCAATTTTCTGTTCATTTAGAGCTGTTAATACATACAAATATATGTACAGTAATACTACGTTGTATTTCTTTTAATAAAATACAGTGGCATATATCAGACATTTTTGCAAATGGTCATTAATCGTGATTCATTTATTTGAAAACTGTGATTAGTAATACATTTTTTTAATCATTTGACAGCCCTAGTTATTAGTGGGCACAGGCATATATCAAGATACTGAATAATAAGAATGAACTATTTATTATTTTTTTTGAAGATGTATTTTATAAGTTATCCAATGAACAGTGTTTAGTGTCTCTACTTCTATAATCTTAAAAGTAGCAATACATTTAATTATTGTTTAATATTAATGATTAAATCATTTTAATGTATAATTTAGCATGTAAAATATATGTATATTTATTGTTATTAAATGATTACTACTACCAAGAGCAATTTTGAAAATATGACATTATATATAAAGAACATTTGCAACCCCACATACTGTATTTTTGGATTTTTGTTCAAAGTTGTTTGTATTTGTGGGAAATTTCTCCTTGTGCTTTTAATCTCCATAGTTATGTTGTATTTGGTAGAAAACTAATCTAATTTTACCTAAACTGGTGATAACATCCAAGCAGTCGTGTTTGGGTAGTAATAAGCTAGCTCACCCTGTACCTGGCTGAAGTTATGTCTGTGGCGTCTCCTTTGGATATTAAACTTGCAATTAGCAATGACTGCAAACTGTTGGTTATGCGAGGCGTAGCCAAGACTTCTTCCTTCAATACTTCCAATACCCAGGACGAAAGCCATAAAAAATAAAAAATCATGGAGTATATTGGACTGGATAACCAGCCCTTACTGTGCAAGACACTAGATTCAACTTGTGGAGTTCCGCGAGCCACTCTTTGCCACACCCACCCGCAATTATTTCTCAGATGTTTTACAACAGGAGTGTGAAACTCATGCCATGGAGTGCCGACACCCTGCAGCTTTTCTTTCACACTGGTCACTAAAGCAGATGATTTTAATCATCAACACCTCCTTCAATTTGAGAGAAGGAGCTCATCAATTAAAGCACCTGCCGGAGAATCTGCCAACAATATCGGCAAAAAAGCCAATATTGGACATCCCAAATTAAAATATATGGCTGGTGTCATAGTGTGATACATAGTGATGTGGTAGATATGTAGATATGAGATACTGACCGCTGGCAGTGCGTTCACAGATAACACCGATGCGCTCAGTGCAGTAGAAATCATTCCAGTTGCCGTTGTTGATGATACCCCCACAGTCCTCGCCGTGTGCGTGACCATGTGTCCAGTTGTCAGGCTGACCCGGATTCCATTTCCTTTCGAGAGCGACCACATGAACGGCACAGGTCACATGTTGAACGTTAACAATTGCAAAGATTTAAAGGACATTTTATGCTCACGTGTAAACAGGTGTGCTTCCATCCACCCACTTCCACACATTCTCCTCCTCCCTGTCTGTGAGGCCCAGCCAAAATAAACCTTTCCCTGTCACGGCGTTCTTCACAAACACCTGAGGAGGACATGGGCCACGTCATTAGGTACAGTGAAAATTTCTCATACAGCCTCAAGAAAGAGGCTCCATTCACCTGTTCGTCATTGTTGTTGACAATCAGCAAATGAGAGTCCTTGGCAGAACAAAACACGCTGGCCTCGTCGTAGTTGAGCTTCTGAGAGGCTGAGGAGATGTAATAGCAGCTATCTCCAAACCTCCTGAACTCTGCTGGACAACCTGAAATAAAAGTCATTCAAGTTTTAACCTTTTTGACATTCTGAGGGACATTCCGAATTATTTTCAAGCTATTTTGATATTAGATCAAGAATATTCATAGAAAAAATTTAATGATCATCTCTGTAAAATTAAGTGGCACATCTCTTCCTCACGACCAAACATGTCCCATTGAAAACATATGCTATGTCTGGCCAAAAAAAAAGTCACCACCTGGATTTAACTTCTCAAATTGGTATGAGGTTGCTGCAGTTGGTCAGGTCTAGGTTCAGCAACATTCTGTGCTCAAATAATGAGGTCTGCTGACTACCTGAATAAGCGGAATGAGCAGGTTATTCCATCAGTGGATTTTTATCTTCCCCGATGGCACGGCCATATTCCAAGATGGCAATGCCAGGATTCATCGGGCTCAAATGTGAAAGAGTGGTTCAGGGAGCATGAGTCATCATTTTCACACATGGAATCCAGACCTTAACCTCATTGAGAATCTTTGGGATGTGCTGGAGAAGGCTTTGCGCAGCGGTTAAACTCTACCATCATCAATGCAAGATCTTAGTGTAAAATTAATGAAACACTGGATGGAAATAAATCTTGAGACATTCTTCTTTTCCTTTTGGCTTATCGCTTTAGGGGTCACCACAGCAAATCCTTCGATCTCGGCATCCTCCATCTAACCCTGTCTTCTGCAACCTCTTCTCTCGTGCCAACTACCTTCATGTCCTCTTTCACTACATCTATAAACCTCCTCTTTGGTTTTCCTTTAGGGAGGAACCTGACAGTTTAAAACTCAGCATCCTTCTACCAATATATTCACTATCTCTCCTCTGAACATGTCCGAAACATCTTTCTGACTTTTTCCTCTGAAACCTCTAACATGTGCTGTCCATTTGATGTGCTCATTCCTTATTTTGTCCATCCTGGTCACACCCAAAGAGAACTTCAGCATCTTCATCTCTGCTACCTCCAGCTCTGCCTCCTGTCTTTTCCTCAGCGGCGCTATCTCTAAACCAAACAACATCGCTGGTCTCACCACAGTTTTGTACACCTTTCCTTTCATTTTAGATGAGCTGCCAGCCTGCCATCCTCAAAGCAAATACTGCATCTGTTGTACTTTTTTTTTGGCATAAAACCGTACTGCTGCTCATAAATGCTCACGTTTGCCCTTAGTCTAGCTTCAACTACTCTTTCCCATAACTTCATTGTATGGCTCATCAGCTTTATTCCACTGTAGTTGCCACAACTCTGCATGTCTCCCTTGTTCTTAAAAATGGGCACCAGCACACTTCTCCTCCATTCCTCAGGCATCTTCTCACTATCTAAGATCCTGTTAAGCAACCCAGTCAGAAACTCTACTGCCACCTCTCCAACCCTCACTTCTTCCTTACTAATCTTTGCTACTTCCTGGTTCACAACAGTCACCTCTTCTACTCGTTGTTCTCTCTCATTTTCCACATTCATCAACTCTTCAAAGTACTCTTTCCTTCTTCCCATCACACTACTGGCACCTGTCAATACCCTTCCATCCCTGTCTCTTCTGGAAGAAAGTATTCACTACAGCCATTTCCATCCTTTTTGCAAAGTCGACCACCATCTGTCCTTCAACGTTCCTCTCCTGGATACCAAACTTGCCCATCACCTTCTCATCATCTGTTTCTTTGGTAGTGACTTATCCTTTGGCCATGCATTTTATAATAGTTTTACAGCAGTTTTTTGGAAGCTGACATTGTTTGCCATTTGGGTCAAATGTGTGAGTAAATCTTAAGGCTCCTTCTAGGGTTAATACGCTTAATCGCAAACATGCTGAATATGTGGTACTATGTAATGGAATTTAGTGTTTGAAATTGACCAGAAGCTGTAGTTGGAGGCTGCTTGGACCCTTGTGGTTCATCAACCGCTTTGGAAGCCACAGTAGGTTTGACTGGCGGAGGCACCAGCGCAGGTAACCCAGGAAGGCCAGGAGGACCAGGAGGCCCAATAGGTCCAACAGATCCACGTGGGCCCTCCAAGCCTGCGGGCCCAGTAGCTCCTCTGGGGCCCTGCGGTCCTTGTGGCCCTTGCATTCCCGGTAGTCCATCTCTGCCAGGGAGCCCTTGAGCTCCAGGATCGCCTTTGTCTCCGGGGGTCCCAGGTCGACCCCCAGGCCCTCTTGCCCCTTTCGCCCCAGGAAGGCCTCGTGGGCCAGGCCCACCTTTTGGACCTGTCGCACCTTCTGGGCCAAGAGGACCTTTTTCGCCTTTAGGCCCCACCACTCCTGGCAGTCCTTTATCTCCTTTGTCACCCTTCTGACCTGGAGAGCCAACTTGCCCCTGGGGCCCCTTGTCCCCCTTGGCACCCTTTGGACCTGGTGGTCCTGAAAGACAATTATCAGCAATTAGGAGGTCTGTATTTGATTGTATGGCTAACCCCACCACAAATTCACTCGTCAAAATCCTGAAGCCATACTGTAAAATGATAAAGAAAAATGGCTGACATCTTGGTTTGAAGCATCCTTTTTAGGCCATTAAGGACCATTTTGAGGAGACCGCTACCAATTTTTTACCATGCATACTAGACTTACCGCAGATGAATTACAAAGCATTTCTGCTTTTGCCAGCGTGTGTGAGCGGAAAACAATGTCAAAGTTTGGAAAAAGAAACTACATTAAAACTCCATGTCAGATCTCACAACCAAGATGTTGGCCACATTTTTCAAAAAATCTTGTAAAGATGTGTACAACATTTAGGATTGATTCAACACCCTAGAGTTTCAATGGGTGTCCTGCAGAATGCATTGAGATTTGTGAGAAATTTAAAATCAATCCAGCGTATGGGGTTTAAGAACAAGGCCACCATATGTTTGTCAGAAAAATAATAGCACAGGAAACACAGAGATGCATATTTTCACACACTTTCACAAAGAAATATGTAATGTTACCCCTGAGGATGGTGAAGTTGGTGATGAGCTGCGAGTGCTTGCTGTCCACCAGCTTCATCTCCTCCACGACCAAAGACAGGTTGTTGACCTCCTTGTCCAGCTTGGCCACCAGCTCGTCCTGCTGGACCCGTAGGTCTCTGCTCTCAACTTTGGCCTCGCTCACGCTGTTGTTCAAACCCACCAGTAGGTCAGAGTGGCGTAAAACTGTCTCGGCACACGACCTCAGGCTGCTGAGGTCCGAGCTGATGGCACCGAGGAGTTGCGTGGTGAAGCTCATGTTGCCCGTCACGTGGTCCATGCTGCTTTCATGCTTGTCCAGCCGGGTTTCCATCACGTCAAACTTGGACGAGGTGGCGTTATCGTGGTCGCGCTGGTGGTCCATGATTTCTCGTAGACTCTGGTCGTGGCCCTCAGTGAGGATAGAGGTGTTCTGGATCTGGCTTACCAGCGTGCTCAGCTGCGCCCCTACCTCATCCAGGGCATCAGCGTTGGACCGCGCAGATGCTGAGTTGTTTGCAGCCAAAACCTGGAGGTTCTGTACCTTCTCTGTGAGCCAGTCTATGTCAGTCCGGGTTTGTCTGGCTGTCTGCTGCAAAGTCTGATAGCCAATCTGTAGTTTTTGCACCGCCTGGCTAGTGTCTTCAACATTCTTCTGCAGCGAGCTGAGAAGATTGCGTTGCTGGGCATGACTGATGTTGAGAGCATTAATACCGACATGAGCCTGGCTCTGCTCTTTCACTTGGCCCTGGATCTCAGACTGAAGTCTGGCCGTGTCCGTTTGAAGGTCTCCAATCATGCTGCTGTAGGAGGCCAAGGTCTGATTGACCCCGAGGAGTGAGGCGGCGTTTCCCGTCAGTAAACTCTGCAGAGAAACATAGCCGCCCTGTGTGTTGTCTCCGAGGACCTGAAGTTTGCTCAGGATGTTCCTGTTCCTGCTCGTCCTGACGGCAATGTCCTCCAGTTGACCTTGCAGTGCCTCCAGGTCTGACTTAAAGGTCTTGATTTCACTGCTGGTGTTCACAGACTTCTCACTGGTCTGATAATCTGCGGAGGAAACACACAAAAATTGCCCTAACTTTAGGTTAGCGAGCATTAAAGGATTCACTTTGCTTATTCGATACACTTATCCCAAAAGTAGGAGCAGCCTTAGCAAGGGAAGTTAAGGAGAAAAAGAACTTAACAAGAGAAGACGATTCTGCTTCATGGTCCTTCCCCAAGAGGGAATTTTTCCTCACCTCTGTTGCCAAAGTGCTTGAGTGTGCACGAGGACATAACGTATAGTCGCATTTGGACTAAAGAACAAACGGACTCACGCTCAAAGCAGTTGTTTGTGTTTTACCAGTGTTAGCTGTGGTTTTATTGTTGTACAGTTCCATGGCAGCCAAAGTTTTACCCTAGAAAATATTATTTTCTGTAGGGACAAATTAGGGGAAATTTTAAATCTCAAGAAAATGGATGTTGACTCATCCATCCATTTTCTATACCGCTTATCCTCATTAGGGTCGCGAGTATGCTGGAGCCTATCCCAGCTGACCTTGGGCAGGAGGCGGGGTACACCCTGGACTGGTCCCCAGCCAATCACAGGGGAAACAAAGACATACAAGCGTTCACACTCTCATGGACAATTTAGAGTCTCCAATTAACCTAACATGCATGGTTTTGGAATGCGGGAGGAAACTGGAGTACTTGGAGAAAACCCACTCTAAACTCCACACAGAGATGCCTAATGGAGATTCGAACTCAGAACCTCCTGACTGTGAGGCCAATATGCAACCCATTCATCCACCGTGCGGCCCTGGATGTTGACCCACTTCCTGATATTGATTATTCTCCACCTTAGACATTCCCATGTCCGTTTGTGAGTGCTGACCACTCACCAAGGTTCTTTAAGTTGGTCTCCACTGCGTTGATTTTATCCCTGTAATTCTGCATACCATCGCTGACGTTGTCCATTTTCTGGACCACTGACATAAGCAGAGAAGAAAGTTAATTCTTTATCAATGTGTTCACTGTTGTCATATCAAAAAAAACATGCACCAGTTTTGAAGAGCACTTCTTAAACTGAAAGAGATTTCTTCGGTTGTTGAACACTAGAGGGCGCCACAGTCTACAGTATGCATGCCTAAATTGCAGGAGTGCCCAAACCTTTACAAGTGAGGGCCACATGCAGAATGCAAGAACCACTGTGATACTTTGTAAAGCAACAAATGTTAAGAAGTTATATGGATTTCAAGAAAAAAATCCATCTCAGCTTTCGGATACAGATGAAGAAGCCTATTATTAGTAAGAACAGCCCTTGTTGGGGGTTTTTTCTTCCATTTTTGCAATTGTTTTTTTTTTTTTGCACTTTCAAATATTTCAACTTTCTTCTAGATAATGTTCTTCTTGTAATTATGACTTTATTCCCATAATGTTATAATTTATTATTTTATTCTTACCGCATTAAAAATATATAAAGTAAGTTAAATTTTTCCCTCATGATATGAGTTTATGAATTTGATATGATATGAGTTTTCTCAAAAGAAACAAAATTTTGTCTTTAGAATACGCCTCCCGGGTACCTCCCTGGGAAGGTGTTCAGGGCAAGTTTGACCAGTAGCAGGCCTTGGAGAAGACCCTGTATACGTTGGAGAGACTATGCCTCTCAACTGGCCTGGGAACATCTCGTAAGGAGGAGGTAGACGAAGTAACCAGGGAGAGGAAAGTCAGGGATTCCCTCTTTAGGCTGCTGCTTCTGTGAGCCGACCTTGGATAAGCGGAAGAATTTTTCAACTTTATGCTACTAAAATATATTATTTTCCCACATAATATTACAGGTTTGTTCTTGTAAAATTAAAGCTTTTTTGTTCGAACAACATTTTTCTCTTCATATTTTGTATTTACTCCTCCTCCGGTCTTCTTCTTATTTCCTTGTATTACTCTCCATCCACCTGCCACCCTTCTGTGGAAGGGTATTAAGTGTTACACAAGTGTGCTAACTGGATTAGGGCTTATTGAGTATGTTTTTGTGACCAATAACACTGGTTAATCATCTGCCAGTACCTGTGTAAAGATAAACACAGCAGCCATTTTAACGCTCTCGCAAACCCCTCTTGACACTTGCTGCTCAGCTTGCGGTGCCTGACGATACAAATTACCACAGAACAATAAACAAAGGTTGGGCCTCGTTAAGCCAAATGTGTCATGCACTGTGGTGGCTGCAGGTTCATCTGGTCAACATTAGAGCCAAAACAGCACAAACACAGAGAATTATTCACATTCAAACTCAACATATCAGCTCAGTATATCATTTAAAAAACACTAAATTGATGTTTATTTACCACTGTAACACTAAGCTCTTATGCCACATATTATGTTTACAGTTGCATGCATTTAGGATCTAGACGAATCTAATTGGCACAACCACATTAACTATTTAGCCAGTGTCACAACTGTTTAATAATGAGTTTAAATGTGTTGAAAAAAATCTGGAAAGGGTCTTTGTTTTTAAAATGTGGTCTGGAAACAAAGAGGATTGGATTTGATTGGACTGGACACACACCATTGTTAGGTTTAGGGTGAAATGGCTTGGATTGTCACAGAACAAAGAAATGAATGGTGCAGCAAGTGCACTGGCCAAAATGTCAAAAAGTGCCTGACCTTTGTACCCAAGGACAGCCACAGCGATGATGAGCAGTGTGCAAAGGACATAAAGCAGCACAATGGCGGCCCGCAGAGCCCAGTCATTTTTGCATTTTGTACACTCGGATCCTTCCTGGATTCCTGTAACAGATGATAAAATGTGGGTCAACAAGAAGGACAAAATAAGTTTGTGTCAAGCCATGTGGGACGGGTTGACGACTAATATAGTAGCGTATGTTTGAAGTGCCTTTCTTAGGCCAACTCTCCTCGTCAAAAGGCAGCAATGTTTGCAATAGTGCACACATGTTTGCCATATGAAAGACTGACGTCCCTCTCGGCTGTGTCTCTGTGACCTCAAATCACACTGGAGTGCAGCTGTCCTGCAGCTCTTCTTCTCTAAAACCCACCAATAAACATGTAGATGCTGGCACAGTTGCAAGAAAAAAAGCTGCTGGAATATCTTCAACAAAAAAACAACAAAAACCTGGAACTGTGACTTATTAGCGTTTGGGTTTTATTTCCAGACAAGAAAAAACTAACTAACGATTAGACAGGTGCATTATTTCCTCTAATGCTAGCAAAGGACTTTTATTATATGACCTGCAGAGAGTGCCAGGCTTTTTACTAGAATTAAGATGATTGAATTTCTATTTATTTTATGTATTTTTTATTATTCATTTTCACAAATAAATGGTAAAAGTGGCTACAATCTCAAGCAGCACCCGAAGGCTCATCACACTGATATTCTGAAGTTGTTAACATGTCATATATAGTCATCTCTCGTTTATTGTGGTTAATTGGTTCCCGACCCAACCACACAAAAGAATTCCTGTGGGGTAGTATTCAATATGAATACATTTTATTATTAGAAGCTGTTTTGACTTCCATACAATCTTTACCATTACTAAAGCATTGTCGACATGAAATAACACCCCTATAGTCACTTTTACTCCCCTATTATTCTTTGTTTGTTACAACACATTGCTCAACTGTAATGTAAGGCTACAGGATCACTGCAGGAACACAAGACCAAAGCTTGAAACATTAGCAAAAGTTACCTAGTTATCCTCCAATTTATTTCCTCTTTTCTAAACTCAAAAAGGGTTTAATGTTACACCCCGCGACCCTAATGAGGATAAGCGGCATAAAAAATGAATGAATGAATGTCGGACACACCAAACACGCCACCCGAAGTAACGTTCAGGTAATGTCATGTCATGTCATGTCGTCGATGACGCCAACTGACCCCAATGCTACATATGACTTGTCCATCCATCCATCCATTTTCTATGCCGCTTATCCTCATTAGGGTCGTGGGTATGCTGGAGCTTATCCCAGCTGACTTTGGGCGGGAGGCGGGGTACACCCTGGACTGGCCGACATATAACTTGTCTTTCAATGTTTTTTGACTAATAAATGGCCATAGTTAACCACAAAACACCAATCACTTACTAATGAATTTTTGAATACACGCAAGAGTGCGAGAGTGATGTTCGATTCGCAATGTAGCGAGGTCGGCGACTCCATTGTGACAATTTACCAATATCATAAAAAGCTTTCTTTTAGATAAAATGCATTCTATTACAGTATTATATAATTTACCTTGTGCCAAAAAGGACAGAAAAATTTAAGAGAGTTTCCAAACAGATGCAAATATTTTCATTAGCTGGGTGACTGTTCTCTCCCTTAGAGATGAGGTGAGAAACACTATCATCCGGGAGAAACTCGGAAAAACGGCTGCTCCTCTGCATTGAAAGGAGCCGGATGAGGTGGCTCGGGTATCTGGTCAGAGCTTTTCCGACCAGAAGGCCTCGAGGAAGACCCAGGACACATTGGAGAGATGTTGGCTGCATTCCAATAGCATTTTGAGTTGCCCTCGTTGACTTCCCCTTGGCACTTGATATGACGTCATGGCCGAAGTTATGCAAAGGCCACTTGCAGAGCCGAGGGACAGTGAATGTGGCAGGAGTAGAAGGAATAAATTCAACACACCTTCCCTTGTTCACTTTCAGTCCAAGCCATCATGGTTCGACCACTAGTTGTATGTGTATACTGCTTCTTACAAACAATAAGAAATAGTTGCAGATTATTTTTACTCAACATTTGTATTAATATTATTTCATAAGCCTTATTTGTATAGTAACATTTTTTCTTTCTTTTTTTAAATTCTGTTAAATTAATTAAATTCAGTTTCCAAAGTTGACTTGGTAATTTCAATTTAGTGTATTGTTAAATGATATTTTGTAAAATAACATTTTTACTGTTCTGTAATTTTCTTTGTACAAGCAGCACAAGTCCACATGGCATAATGGGGCGCGCACGAGTCCGTGAGGACCAAGCAGCTTTTTTTTTGACAGGATCCAATCATGACTTATCATAAAACACCATAACTGTCAACCCGTTGGAAATTGCAGAAGATCATTACTCAATATAACAATCTGACTCATAGTGTCACATTCCCAACAACACTAACATTATTACACAGCAACTTAACAATGAAAAGGTATCACGTACCAGTACAGTACAAGCAGCAAAGAAAATGGATGAATGGTCCTGCAGTGCTACCTCTGTCCACCAGAAGGAGCCAAGTTGACGTTTTTGCAGAGCTCCAATGAATGCACTGCTCAAATGTAATGCATTATGGGAAAACTTTAAGAGTTGTGTTATTTTCATTTTAAACTCATATTGGTACATGTTTGTATATTTCTCTTTTTAGTTTTAGGTTGCTGTGCGATGAGTTTAGTGTTTTGGAAAGATGACACCAGGAGTCAGGTTGTCATATTGTTATACTGTATAATGACCTCTTGCATTTTGCAGTGGGTTCACAAGCTTGTTGTGACAGAACAACAAGCTTGTGATTGGCTCTTAGGCCAAAGAAAAAGCTACCGTTTCCTTACTCACTGGCAAGCGTTTTAACAAAAAAGTAATGGCTTATACACGAGAATTTACGGAAATTGTCATTATGCGTTTTTGGTTGTTTTTGTTGTTTAAATATTGTTTACGCTGATATGTTGCCACTGCAATAGTAGTCAAATAGAATAATTAACTTGCTCATTGTATGGATCTTCTTCTTCCAAACAGTGTTTGCAGTGACATCATTGAAGCACTGGATTTAAAGGCAGTGTGTGTAGCATTATTTATTGACTCATCAAATAATGCATTTGACACCATCAGTGATAATATCCTAATTGATCCACGGGCTTATCCTAGCACCTGGGTTCCCAAAGTGGGGTAGACCAAATGCTCTTTCCTATCGCTATTCTATATCTCAATCTTCCCCTGGTTAAATATAGGTTTAACTAAAAGTCAAATAGCATGCTGAGTACAACAAATTAATATATGGTCCTCACTTTTGGGATTTGATTTAGGCAGGAAAACGCCTAAAGAGGAGAACGCGCATACACTTCCATATAGCACCTGAATGAGGCATCTTCTCCGCTCCGACGTTTGACACATCCTATATGGCGTCAACATTGACGTACAGCTCAGCACTCAATGCGGTGTCTACGTATTTATGTTCATCACCATAAGCGGTGTTTGGCAACCCGGATATGGCAAGCAGACACGTAGCCGCACGCACGCGGAGGATCAAAGTATATAAACTCCTAAACGTTGCATAAGAACACACCCACAAATGTTGCTCAGATTGAAGTCCACCATGCTCTGGTGTCCAATCAGCAGGGGGATGCTTACATCTGTCCAAACAACACTTCCAACCGCTTCAAAGGTGGCTTGCTGTGAATGCCGACGCGGTCACGTTGTTGTCTTGTTTACAAGAACTCTCCTAAGTGTGTGTGTGCATGGGGGTGCTACATCAGCACCCCCCCTTTGGGCTGTCCTTCACTTAAGCACAGGATCACAGCATGTTAACAGACAGCATGTCTTCCAAAGCATTTTGACTACAAGCCTCAGTTAGCACCACAAATGACATTTACGAGCCGTGAAAAACTAATTCCCATCAATTGCTTCCAATACATCATGGTGGAGGACGCCTTTATACACCTACTGCCTCCAAAGCTGGAAAATTTGTAGATTGGTGCCATTTCTACAGAGGTGGGCTTTGAAGTGTGGTGTGAAAGGAACTTATGAGTGCTTACTTCCCTGTCCAGCGAAATGACTCCCACTCAAATGTGGAAACTTCCACAGCAACACAGAGACAGCTTGTACAAAGCAGCACTGGTTTTGTGTGAAGCCCCTTTGTGCCCAATTCCATGTTATATACAGTAATATACACAGTACCACAGCACAAGAATGAGTCCAACTACACCCGTTTTTAGTGGTAACAGTCATCCCTCATGCATTTTAAACTCGATGGCTTCACTCTATCAAAGTATTTCAAAAATATATTCATATCATGCTGTTTCGTGGGTAAACATGGCCTATTATTAGTCAAAAATATGCTTTTTTATGTTCCTTTCAGCTTATCCCTACTTATCCCATTAGGGGTCGCCACAGCAAATAATTTTCTTCTGTTTGATTTGCATGTTTTGATTTGGCAAAGGTTTTTCGTCGGGTGCCCTACCTGACACAATCCTCTATATGAGGGACATGATCTAATAGTGGTAATTTAAAAAAGCTCACTCATGGGTCGCCATACCGTGCTGTATTTCTGCAATAATTTAGGCAAAAGGAGCCCGACCAAGCATGGACTGCTGTACATGCTGATATTTCTCACTTGACCAATATGTCTAAAATTCTTTTTTTATTGGTCATAAGTAGGGATGTCCGATGTAGAATGTATTCAAATATGCATTTCAAGACAATGATATGCCGTACTCTACACTGGTCACTAGGTGCCAGTAATGCTACCGTAACTCAGTCCTTACATCCCAATGTACGTGTTACCACATACATGGGGTACGCAATTTTTGGGAAATGTGTTGTTTGTGGTCAGCACGTAGAGGAAGTAGAGTATCAAGGATTGGAAGTGTGTTATACAGCATTTGTTTCGTGGCACTCACATGCTTGCCACTTGCCCTCCATTGGTAGCTTTTAAATCGTGACTGCTGCGTAGGACTCGTGCATGCTAGGTGCACAAGACTCTCGTATGTTTCACTCACTGGGGACGTACATGTGTGGGCATCGTACGAGGCTTGTGCAGCCCACTCACTTTGATTGCAAGATGGGTGTACTACGGCACCTATGTCTGTCGTGACCAGGAGAACCAGAGTGTACAGCGGGCAGAGCACCTGCCGTGGCTGAGCAAAGTGCATTAATGTTGAACACGCTATGTGAGCAGCCGTGATCATTTATAAAGTGATCATTTATAATTTGCTTAATTTTTTTAAAAACCGCGATAGAGCAAGGAACGACTATACGGTGTATTTACAACAACAAACTTCACACTCACCCAATTTACCATACCTCCACTGCCTGTTTAGGCAGCAAAGTAGTTCTAACCTTTCCGCATGCACCTCACACTGGCTGTGGAGTTCTGATCAACAATTTCTATTTTTACAGCTGCCCCTTTAGACAGCAATCTCTGTGCCTAAGTAGAGAAATAAACAATATTGTTTTCCAGTTACATGTGATTGGGAAAAATTCTTTACCATGAAATACTGTAAATCCCTTCTTTTTCTCCTGAGGACAAAGTATAGATGCTATGACCCAGAACTCTACTGAGACATGCTAGGTCTGCTGATCCTCTCTCCGAGTAGCTTAAACAAAGATTGTTTATCCATTTGATGACATTATTTGGCCAAACAGATTCTTTGCTTGGACTTGTCTCCGCAAACTAATGACAAATGGGACTGTGAGCATGTTGAGCTGTTTTCTCCTCCGAAGCAGCAGATGTCGACACAAGCCCCTCGCTCTTGGAGCAGACGTCCCAGAAACACTTGAGAGGTGAGTCAATGGAAAACCTCTCTGCACTGCCGTTGTGGAGATTGCAGCATAACAACACTACAAATGCAACAAACACTAGTACATTCTGCTGCAGCAGAAATGTGAAGTTATACTTCCTGCTGACAGTGAAAAGGCGATGGTTGATGTTGGCAAAGTCTTTTGGATATGATGATGCTCCATATGCAAGAACCTCCTCACTTAAATAAAATCAGACACCTCCAATGCTTTTTGTTTTTCTTGTTCTTGAGCCCAGAAACTGTCTCTAAAAATCTTAACAAGCATTCATTATATGAAAAATGACACCCTACCAGATGTTCGTTTTGACTAGCATAAGAGCTGGACGAAGTGGCCGGGGAGAGGGACGTCTGGGCTTCCCTGCTCAGGCTGCTGCCCCCGCAACCCAACCTCGGATAAGCGGAAGAAAATGGATGGATGGATAGCCCAAAATGTAGCGCAGTAAATTCCGTTCCTCCACGAATTAGGAACTAAAACTGCTATAAAAAAAATCAGAAGAATGTGACAGTGCACTCTTCTCTTACTGATCACAAGAATGTCAACTGGAAGTAGGTGTTGTATTGACTACCTATCATTTCACTGTGAATTTGTTTTTTTATATTTAATGTCTTAGATTTGTTTTGCAGTGTGATTCAAGCAAAATTTTAAAAAAGAAATACAGAAGATACAATTTCAGGTGGCTGTCCCAAAAACGGAGACATCTCAACTTCTCACGGCTCCTTCCAAAGATGATGTCTGCTCACTTCCAGCTTAGAATCATCCTCAGCCTTATCCGATACTACAGCGCTGTTAAACACATCATGGAGCAAAATCAACCTTTGCTGGTGGTCTGGTAAGTAAAACAGCACAATTAAATACAGCATGGAGCCAAAAGGTCCTTTGTAGATAGTGAGTGAAACTGCACTAAAAAAGTCCTTTTTAGATAGACTAGTAAGTGAAACTGCATTTAAATTGTTCTTTGGAGTTGGACTAGAGAGTGTGCTAAAACTATGCTAAAGATGTCCTTTTGTTAAAGCACCAGCGAGAGAAACAGTGCTATTAAAAACAACATGGAGCAAAATCTTCAAACCTTCAAAGTCAAAAAGTTGTGCAATTTGGAATTCAACCAAACTTTTCTGGGAAAACGTGCTTCAAAACATGCTCGAGCAGCCACTACGCAAGTTTGTCAAAACACTTCAACAATACACTGCAAACACATTCCATCATATTTACTTTGGGTGTGTTGTTTCAATTTACTATAGTTTTATTATACAGTTTTATTATACATTTATTATACTATTGTTTTATTATAGCGTTATTATACATTTATTATACTATAGTTTTATTATACAGGTGGTTAACCTCTCTTTTACACTTGTGGCCAGTTTGACTCTGGAACAGATTACTTCACCTTAAACTGTTTTATGAGATAAGATATGATCTGCCTTCATTAGTCCCAAAAGGATAAATTCTAGGAGGAATTCTTTGAAGTAAAAAACAAACACAAACTAAACGACAACTATGCAGTCAATCAGCATCATGAAACGGACCATGTTGGACATGTAAAAGAAGAAATGTCCTACATTGTCAGATATAAGATGTTATGTTCCATTGGCGCTTGGCCTTTTAGTACACTTACAAAAGGTCAAAGGTAAAACCCGAGTTGTCTGCTTTGATAAAATAATCTGTTTCTGACCTACTTTTGGGATTTCTCTTGTCTGACGTCCCTGCCTCTCGGGAGTAATTGTCCCTTTAGGCCAACAGAACTCGATGAGTTGTATGAGCGCAGTGGCTCAGGTGGTCCTGAGGGGTGGACGTAAGTTGTTACTTATGGCCACCCCAGGCATTGTGAAAGCATTCTTTTCTGCTAATAAAGTCGCCCTAAATTAAAACCACTTGCTCTTGTGCTCTCAAAAAAGGCCGGGCAAGGAATGTGTCTCCTCAGCTGTACGGCTGACAAAATACGTGCAAACTCTGCACCCTTATAGCAAATTCAGAAATAAAATAACACTACAGCAATATAAATACAAGAAAATCATCCCCACTAAAGAATTTGTTACAGTCATTTTGCCGTGGGCTGGGGCACAATCCATACTCGAACCCGGATCACTCTACCCAACATCCAAGACCCAATACACCCACCAAACTCCACAGACAATCTGAATGTTAAAAACTTTAAAGTACAGTACGTAATAGTAGCTTTGTTACGATTTCCTAATTAGTTCCCATAGGAACGCAGTGCAAATAAAGTGTGAGAAGATAAGTTCATTTGATTGGTGAGGTGAGATCAGAAATTGCGTCCATTAAGGTGGACAACAAGGAGTCAAAAAACACAGAATGTGTGTATGGGACAAAACAGTGAGCAAAACTATGCAACAAGTGATCAAGGAAGCACGACGTTAGAGCAATGGCATGCAATCAAAATAAAATGAAAAACATTAAGAAAAAAAGCCAAGATACAACCTGGTGGCTTGGACCCGGTTTGGTCCAAACAGAAACAGTGCTGTATGTGGTTTGTCATGCTTTTCTTTTGCTTGGATTTGCATTGAAGGGAAAATCCATCTTGAAGTCCCAAATTGAAGAGCCACAAGTCTTGCACCGTGAATCTAATCCTTAAAACTAGTGATGGACAAGCAAGACTTCTGTTTGGGGTCAGGACTGGATTCATGACATTGGACTGAGGTACTTTTGTTGTTTTGGTTGTTTGTTAGCAGGGACAATTGCTTCCTTTTTAGCATGAAACATTTGAAGACAAGTTTTAAAGTTCAAGTTTTTTTTTTTAAAACTGTCGTAATTTATTCCCTTTGTAAAGGCTGGAATCGGCCATTAGATGTCACTAACTAGTGGCCTACATGTGTACTGCAGCCCTTTTATACTGAAGACTTGCTGTTTTTGCTTTGTGCCTTCCAATAAAGGGAAGATTTCAAGCTACATTTAAAAAAAAAAAAAAAAAAAGAGATTTCTACACCAATAAGGAAACAAGTTTTGGACTGAAGAGACCCTAAAGAAAACATGTGGCTTTTATTAGCATCAGTTGAATGGGAGTCATCAAATCACAAGCAATAAATAAAATGTGTTTTAAGTGCTTTTAAGTTAACTTTACACGGTAGGTTTTTTGTAAGCTCATAAGGGAGTGTTTCTGCTCATTTAACGCTTCATGTTTATTACAGTTTTCTTTTAGAACTTCTAATATCTGACTGCTTGTTACTTGGCAGAATTCAAGTGACTCAAAAATAACTTCCGCACAGACCAAAACAAATAATTCTGAACACATGAATATCACACTTCCCTGACTACTCTGCATTAAGTACAAGCTGTCTCACAACACTTAGACCTTAGACCTGTTAGACCTTGTGTTAGGCACGAGTGTTTGGCTCCTGTCATCCCGGCTCAAATGTAATGTAGACATTTTATGTGTTTTACAAAGGGTCTACTTTTTTTAAACTTAAAACAAGGTTTTTTGGTAAAGTGCAATGGTACGATGGCACATTAGGGCCACACTAAAAAAAACAAACCTAAAATTTCGAGATTAAAAGTCGTAATTTACGAGATCTAGACGTAACACGCGTGGTTTTATTGCTCCCATTATCGGCGCAGTTATCCCTCACCTTTGCAATTTTGGGACTTCACTCTATCACGGTGTTTCAAAACTATACTAATAAATTACACTGTTTTGTGGTTGAATATTGCCTATTATTAGACCAAAACTATGCTTATTCAAGCTGTTGATCAAATGAAACCTTATCAGGCATAAAAATGGCTGAGTGAAGTAAAATACAGATACAGTCGTCCATCCCAATAATTGATAAATGGTTGCTGTTTCGTGGTAGATGATCCTCTATTATTAGTCAAGTGATATGTAGTATTCTGTAGCATAGTTTACTATTCTGGTCACTAGGCAGTAACGACACAACATTGAGACATTACATTTCCTCAACAGTGCATGAGACTGGTCAGCTGGCTGACTAAAACACAACTCTGAAGCCTTGACATCACTTCCTGTCCACGCCACCAAAACTCTGTCACAGCACCACACACCAGCACCGGTCTTTTTTATGACTGAAATGGCTTATTTTCTCCTATTATGTCTAACTGTATTGGGTAATACGAGTGTACAGGTCACTATAGGGGTGGTTTATCAGGTCTAATAATGTTACAAACCAAACCATTCAAATCAATTTAATACTGTACTGCAAACTCTACCCTCAGGAATCTGAAGGTTCTGCTGACATGCAGTCTTGACGGCAATGTCAATAAATAAATCCTACTTTTACATAATTTTCAGAAGGTTGTAACCTCTTAAGGGTCACTATGGGGATGTTCTGGTTTGCTGCGTCAGGATCACACAGGGTTCTCTTTTAGAAAGGCAGCGAGGCAGCTGACAAACATAAGGTCTTTGTGGATGCTTCTATAGAGGTGGAAGGCAGCCAAAACAAAAATGTGTTTGAAGAAAAAAAACGAGATCCCCGGATTACACAGCGCTGTGGGATGTGGATGCATGTGGTACTCACCAAACCTCTTGTAACCAAAGGACTGTACTTCCTCCTCTTCGCTAAAGTCGTCTGAAAAGAGAACACATATTTCATTACATTCAAAAGTGCTTCTGCTTGTGTAGTGTTGAGACTTTTACGTTCGAACTTTTTAAACAAGGTAAAACGTACGTGAGTGGAGATTATAAGTCCCCCGCTGTGCTACGTTCAATGACACTATGAATTATCTGAGACAATATTCTGGCAGGATGACTTTTGCTTTGTGCTTTTCTTATTCCTAACAAGTGTCTAGGAGGCCCCAGGGAGAACATTCTGGCAACTTTTCCACTGTGTCGTCGTCCTTGGCGGCTGAGGGTGAAGAAACACTCCCCGTGCTATGCCAAGTTGCAGTGAGGGGGAGGTGTGTGTGTGTGTGAGAGAGAGAGAGCGCAAAAGACTGGTCAAAATGTCTCCATTGAGTTATTTCTCGCAATAATAGCTGCATAAAAACTGCCTTTCAGGCAAATCAGGGACAGAAAGTTCAGCAGTAGACCTCTTAAAAAATCTCTAATGCTGATTGTTTTGAGCGACATAACGGTTTGAAGGTGAAAGAATGAATAAAGTAGTCCCTTGTGAGATTTGCATGTTTTTGATGCAAAAAGGCTAGATTTGCAAAAAGGCTTCGGTTGTTCCTCCTAACTCGTTGTGCTCACCGACTGACCACTAGGGGGCGTGTTAGCTAGTGTTGTGGAATATTAAATGACTGTTTTCAGACACAGCTTGGCCGTGACAAGGAGGAGTGGTCCTTGGTGTATTGCAGATTTATTTATTCTAGGCCTGACCACATAAGAGAGACCTGGATCATCAATTATCTTTCCAACAGAACAGTCATACACGAACGTATAACGACGACGTGTAATACCAGTTCTTCATCAACAGCACATTGTTGGTATGAAGTGCACCGTAATCAAGGAGATGTTTAACTCTATTGATAACTGCAAGGCTTTTAGAGATTTAATATGATATATGCATAATATGTGTTTTCCAATTAAATTTACGGTCAGTCATTATCCCCAAAATTTTATTTCTGCAACATACTCAATTTTAACACCACTAAACTCAACCCATTTTTGCGACCTCAACAAATAATTTGCAAATATAATTACTTTATTTTAAGTTTAAGGATAATTTATTACTTTCCATACATCTTTTGATTTGACTTAATTCATTATTTGTGTAGATGAGATCATCAAAACTGTTATTGCTATAAAATATATTTGTGTCCTCTGCAAACAATATACATTTTACCAACTGAGAAACATAAAAAATGTTGTTGATATAAAAAATAAATAATTTGGGGCCCAGTACTGAACCCTGAGGGACCCCCCACAAGCAATGCCGAGACATCTGGAAGAAAACTCACCCAGGTCAACATATTGCATTCTGTCGCTTAACTAACTTTTGACCCATTTCCCAGCTAGCCCAAGTATACCATATCGTTCTAATTTTTTTATTTTTTTTATTTCATGATTTATTGTGTCAAATGCTTTTTCAGGATCTATAAAAATACCCATTGCATACTTTTTATTGTCCAGTGCCTTAGAGATGTCTTCAGTAGAATCGATTATGGCCATTGAAGTGGATCTATCCCTTCTGAAGCCATATTGACCTTCTTTGAGTAAATTCTGCTTTTCTACAAATTTATTTAATTTCCTACCAAAAACTTTTTCATTTCAACATTAGAACATCATCATTTTTAAACACAGGAATAATTTTAGCAATTGTCATTTTTCTTGGAACACAACCATTTTGTAGAGACAGATTGCAAATACATGTCAAGGGTGTAATTATATTACTTATGATCTTTTTTATTAGCACGATATTGATGGAGTGACAATCTGTTGAGAATTTATTTTTAAATTGCTGGACAGAAGTAAGGATTTCATGTTCACTAACAGCAGAGAGTTCAATTGTTTTGACAATTCTTTCAAAATTGAGCTCCATATCTTGATTCAGAATTTCTGCTGCTAGTTCAGGACCAACATTTACAAAGAAATTTACGTTAACTATTCTGTTGTCATGAATTTCACTGCTCGTATCAATAAAATAATCTGGCAATGTATTTTTTAAATCCTTTCTTAGTAATGCTGTTGACATGTTCTTTATATTGCATTTATTTTCCACCAATATTTTTTTGTAATACGACTTCTTAGCCATTCTCATAATTGCTGTCAATTTATTTTTGTACATCTCGTATTCATCCTCCGCTTCTTTTGTTTTTAGTTTAAGAAATGACTTAAAGATTTTTTTCTTCTTGCAAGCATTTTGGAGGCCTTGAAATTCAAGGGCTTTTTAAATATTGGTTTTGTTTACCAAATACTCTGATGGGACAGTGCTTATTATACAATACAAGTGACTGTTTCTATAAAACAATTGAAAGCCGTTTCTGTGTCTGTCTCTCTGCAAACCATAATCCAGTTTTGTAATTTTAAACCCTCATTTAATGCATTTATTGCTTCATCAGCACGTACTCGTCTATAGCATGCAGTATTAGTTGGTTTAATCTCACAAATAATCAAATCGTACACTATAAAAACTGGTAAATGATCTGTAATGTCACTAATGAACAGTCCACTGATTGTTTTATTTATCAAATTATTAGTAAAAATATCATCAATTAAAGTTGCACTGTATGGAGTAATCCTACTGGGTTTGACCTGAATGACATACTGTACATTCGATCTGACATTGGTGGGTTTATGATTGCTTGGATTCATCAGATCAATATTAAAATCCCCACATTCAAAATACAGGCTTGTCATCAACTGTCGAATACAAAATCTCCATCCATTCACTAAAAATGTCTATATTTGATCCAGATGTTCTATAAACACAACTTATGATAACGTTCTTTTTCCTCCCCCTATCAATTTCAATAGTAAAGCATTGCATGAAATTATCCACTACATATGACATACTACTGATTGAATATTTAACTGTTTTGTGTACGTACAGTGCCACAGTGCTTTCGATAATCACAATGCATATTCGTCAGGAGAAAGTGCAGCATCCAATCCAAGAGCTTATGTAATTAAAACAAAACAATATTGCTTCAATCCATTTGTTTGGCTGATTATTGCTGGGCAGAATTCATACAACCTATGCCCAACGGACCTACAAAATGATCCATTATTAGGCATTCATATTTCCCTTCCATGACTACTCTGTATGAAAATACAGCCTGAAACAAAGTAAAGTTCGTCCTTTTTTGGGAACAATCTTTAAAGTTCTCCATTCCAGTTCAAACTTTCCATCAAATTAAGATATTAGTTATTTTTATGTTTTACAGTCAATTACTTCTTTTTACACTTAAAAAAGTACACATTTTACTTCAAATTTTGCCTGTATAGTTAATAGCAGTCGCACGGTGGCCTGGAATGGACTGGACTGGGTCCTACGAGTGTAAATGTAACTGTATACAGTAGTGTTCGAATTAATAGCAGTGCAATGTAACTAACCAGATGAATCACTGTTTTCAGTCTATTTTTTATGGCAAATGGCAAACAAGTAGGTGCAGTAGATTCTCAGAAAACAAACAAGACCCAGCATTCATGATATTCACACTCTTAAGGCTGTGCAATTGGGCAATTAGTTGAAAGGGGGGTGTTGAAAAAATAGCAATGTCCACAGTTAATTTCAATTCACAACATTTCTTGGTTTTGCTTCAGAAACGGCATTTATGATGTCTGCCCACAAGTTCTTGATTGGATTGAGGTCCAGGGATAGGGTTGGCCACTACATAACATAACATTTCAAGATGTTGCTGGTTTACTAGTGTGTTTGGACTCACTGTCTTGTTGAAACACCCATTTTAAGGTCATGTCCTGTTCAGCATAAGGCAACATGACCTCTTTCAAGTATTCTGGTATATGCAAACTGATCAATGATCCCTGCTATGTGATAAATAGGCCCAACATCATAGGAGAAACATGCCTGTCATGATGCTTGCACCACCATGCCTCACTGTCTTGACTGTGTACTGTGGTTTAAATTCAGAGTTTGGGGGTCGTCCCACAAACTGTCTGCAGCCGTTGGACCCAAAAAGAAAAATTTTACTCTAATTAGTCCACAAAATGTTCCTCCCTTTCTCTTTAGAGCAGTTGATGTGTTCTTTGGCAAATTGTAACCTCTTCTGCACGTGCCTGTTTTTTAACAGAGACTTTGCATGGGTTTCTTGTAAATAGATTAAGTTCACACAGACGTCTTCGAACAGTCACAGTACTTTCAGGTAACTCCAGACTGTCTTTGATCATCCTGGAGCTGATCATTGGCTGAGCCTTTGCTAATCTGGTTATTCTTCGATCCATTTTAATAGTTGTCTTCCGTTTTTTACCACATGTGTCTGGTTTTGCTTAAGGCATTGGGGGGGTCATCTTACAAAGCCCATAATTTTTGCACCTCTTCATAAGTTTTCCCCTCTACAGTCAATTTTTTTTAATCAAAGTATGCTGTTCTTCTGAACAATGTCTTGAAGGATCCATTTTCCTCAGGCTTTCAAAGAGAAATGCAAGTGCTGGTTTGATCCTTAAATAACGACCACCTGCTTCACACCAGTTTTTTCAAAACTGAATCACAGATTGCTATTTTTTAACACACCCCTTTCAACTAATTGCCCTACTGCACAGACTTAAGAGCGTGCATATCATGAATGCTGGGACTTTGTTTTCTGCAGATCTGTTTTCTGAGAATCTACTGCACTTACTGGTAACTTGTTTGCCATGTAGCAATGAAAATATACTAATTAACTTAATCTGGTTAGTCAAATTGCACTGCTATTATTTTGAACACTGCTGTAGGTGTTATTTCATGTTTAGTGGGCACAAATAATGCAAACAATCGTATTTAGAAGGATGTTAACTGGTTTTAAATGTTTTAACTATGAAAATATTCCATTTAAGGAATCCTACTTCATGGAAATGTACTTTATTTTTTGCTTTAATTTACGGTCAGGTCCAGAACTAATTAAACGCAATAAACAGCTAATTATATAACACAAAATAAGATGATGACATTTTGTTTGGATCTGTTTTAGCATATTTAATCCATAAAATGTTTCAAAGTGCCCCACATCCCATTCTTCAATTAATCGCTGGAAAAAGTTTAAACATCCCTACCTCAGTGAGTCATATGCCTCGTCATCATTGGTCAAATGTATTGATGAGTAGTAGACTAGGAGTCACATTTCATATCAAAGTAGACAAGTAAATAATGGAAAATGTGAATCAAGGTTGCAGTGACGGAGTTCCATTGTGCCAAGGAAGCCAATTAGAAAGGTTTAGTTTAGAGAAATAAAATATAATATAGTGCTGACACAATGCATGTCTCACAGGGTTCTTTGTGTTAAAAGTGCAGCACACACACACGCCCCCGCACACACACTGTCCTAAGTGAAAGCAGATGTCAGACGTTGTTGCTGCCCAAGCATTCCACAGGTCTTGCAGTGTGGCAGAGGTGTTGCGTTCGTGTGTGTGTGTGTATGTATATGACCATCTTACCTTTCATTGTGCTTCTTTATCTCCACTCATATACACTGCATTGCTTTGAAAGCTGACCCCCAAAAATCCACTTTTAGCAGAACAACTCCATCATATTCACAGCTCCATCACTCTGGCTTTCTCTTCTGGATGCTGCAAGCACGCAAAGAATACAATAAAAGGGTAGTTTTTCCGCACTCAAATAACAAATAATTCAAAATCTTGCTGAAGAAAAGTTTTAGGGATGGTGAGTGAGCTGCTGAGAGAAAGAAAGAAAATAGGAGCAAGAGTGCTGCAGCACGCAAAGAGGAAGTGGTGGAAGACTATAAGGCTGTTTGGAGAAAGAAACCACGTGTTCCCACATCTGGACGCACCCCCCTGTGTGTGTGTGTGTCTCATAGATTTTGCATGCAATGCAATGACGGCTTGTCAGGAATTTTATTTTATTTTTTAAATTAGATAAAAATAAAACAAAACGAAATTGCAGTATTTTTAAATATATTGGGATTAATCCAGTAATCAATATAAGTATGTACCAACTCAAAAACACAAATGACATACATAGTTATGAACTTGAATACTTTTATACAACGACGTATTAGGGCCGCATAAAAAAATAAAAAACAAGATTTTGAGATTAAAAGTCATAATATTACAAAAGTGAGGGTTGGACTCCACAAGGGCTGCCCTTTGTCACTGATTCTGTTCACTACTTTAAATGGACAGAATTTGTAGGCACAGCCAGGGTGTTGAGAAGTTTCTGTTTGGTGGCTGCAGGATTCGGTCTCTGCTTTTTGCAGATGATGTGGTCCTGTGGGCTTCATCGAGTCGTAACCTTCGACTCTCAGCTGTTCCCAGCTGAGTGTGAAGCGGCTGGGATAAAAATCATCACCTCCAAGTTCGAGTCCATGATTCTCGCCCGGAAAAGAGTGGCGTACCATCTCTGGGTTGGGGATGAAGTACTGGCTCAAGTGGAGGAGTTTAAGTACCTTGGCGTCAAACTGAGGTTGATAGTCTAGGGCGGCCTCAAAAGGTGGTGTGCCCAGTGCAGAGGTGGTCATAGAATTGTCTACATACTCAAACCAAACTAAGTGTTCTGCCCAGGTGGTGGGAATGGTCTCAGTAACACATCAAATGGTTGACTCTAAATCCTGGTTCAGTCTCTCACATTGTGTATTTTATTGGGGATGCTGCCCGGAGGTGAAGTTGGAAGTAGCTCCCCGCTCCTAACGGAACTCCTTCCACACATGAGATATGAACTGGGTTCACCGATCTGAGACAAAACAAAATATACTGAAACGTGTGACTAGGGTCGACCAAGAAGGGGTACTGGTTGCAGTAATCCAGAGGGACGTTGGTGGCTAAAGGTGTTTCTGGCACACACTCTGCAGACTAACACAAAGCTCCTGACATCTTTGTCCAAGGTGGGCCAGCAAAACACCTCTTTATAAATGAGTTAGTTCCATTTATTTCTGGGTGGCTGGCCATGTGAGACTGATGGGCCCATTTCAACACCTGGGTCCAAACAGCATCTTGAACAAATAGTCGGTTCCTGTTCCAGGGTCAGGTTAGTCGACTTGGGCAAGCTTGACTTCTGATTCAATCTCCCACTCTATGTCTCCAGTTATCCGTGAAAGTGGTAAGATTGTGTGTTCTGACATTTCATCGGTAGCACCACTGGATTGACATGAAAGGAAGTCCGGCATGATATTTATATGTAGAAAAGCTGGAACTGGAATTTAAAAAAAAACTAGGCCCATTTAGCTTGGCCTCTTATTTACCCTCTGTTGTGGGGAAAAACAATTCTCAAGACAAGAGTATGCCTGAAATAAAGAGTGAGTTTGCACAGTTTATTTCTTTTGCAAAAGCGGTCAGAATTATACAGGAGCATACAGCGTGCATGGCAGTCTGCAGATGTCTGGCCAAGAGTGCCTTTCTGACTGCAACAAAAAAAGGCACATGGGTCTCAGCCATTTGGGACAATACTGCTCCGATCCCCGTGTCCTGAGGTATCCACCAACAATGTACTGCTTGGAAGGGTCAGGTTGGATCAGCATTGGGGTGGTGCTGAAGAACTGCTTATGCTCCTGGAATGCTTCTTCTGCATGGTAATTCCAACTAAAACTCGTCTTAGTCGATGTTAATGGAGACTGGGGAGCCGCAGAAACAAGTTTTTGAACTCATCGCAGATGGTTCTGGCTGGGTGGCTCCCTTCCTTATATGCCGACGGTTTGGGTACTAATCTGGAGGGCACATTGCTTTTGCCCGGCACTAAGCTGGCAGTGGTCTTTGAGAACTTGCAAGTTAATATGAGAGAGCATGGCTTTGCTGGACTGGGTTAGACTTTGAAGGTTATCTCAATGATGTCTGAGGAGTTCATCGTGAGCGCCCAACACTCCCCGGGCATCTGCGGAGTACATGGTGTGTGACCAGATTGTTCTGTCAGGGAATCAGTTTGGGGTTGTGGACTGAACTCCAACATGCAGACGCCTAGTGTGAGTTTAGCTGAGTTTATTGATGCTTGCATGACATGTATTGGGCAAGTGGGAGTTCTCAAAGGACTGGGCAGCAGGTCCCGGCAAGGAAGCAAATGAATCCGACTGCAAGAGTGCATGAAAAATAGGTGTTTAGAAGGTGTGTCAAAAACGGGTGAATCTATCTTACCTGATCGTTGAGAGCCTGTGTTACCACTCATAGGTTGTTAATGTAGTGACATCTCCTACTCTGGGTGGTCTTATAAGGGATGCCATCAAGGAGATGCAACAATTATTCCACGCCATCAAAGATGATGCGAGGATGATGCATGGGTGCTGCCATAAAGGAATTAAAAGTAGTGAAGGAAGAATGAAAAGGAGGGATCTTGGGTCGAGCGGAGCCCAACACCAACTGATTCTGAGTAGTTCACCAATAGGGGAAAGAATACAGTAGTCCATCCATCCATTTTCTATGCCGCTTATCCTGAGCTTATCCTTATTTTATTTAACTTCAGGCGAGAGGCTGGGTACACCCTGGACTGGTCGGTCGCCAGTCAATCGCAGGCAGACAAACAACCATTTACTCTCATATTTGTACCTATGGACAATTTGGAGTCTCCAATTAATTGCAGAGACTTTTTTCTATATATAACCGTTTGCGGTAACAGATGCATATGTATATTGTTTTGTAAATAAGGCCCCAGTAAAATATAAAATATGTGTTTATGAGTGAGGGCGAAAATGTATTTGTCCAAATGTATTTGTATCAGGTTGCCACAAAAAAAATGAATGTACGGGAAACACTGATGTATTTTATTCTGAATGAAAGAACGAGTACTATTCATGTGTTCTCGTAGCTTCTGGGTGCATGACAGTGTTCAAAATAACAGCAGTCTAATATGGCTAACCTGATAAAGTACTGTTATTAGTATATTAGTACTAATTAGCACTAAAAATATGTTAGTATATTTTTATTGCTACATGGCAAACAAGTTATCAGTAGGTGCAGTAGATTTTCAGAAAACAAACAAGACCAAGCGTTCATGATATGCATGGTCTTAAGGCTGTGCATTCGGGAAATTAGTTGAAAGGGGGTTGTTCAAAAACATAGCAGTCTGCCGTTGACTTTACGAACTAAAAACTATTATGTACAAACGTTTCTGTTTCCAGGATTTCACAATCCTGTAAATCACTAAATTAATATTTTATTGTATACATTTTTTTAAACCGCTTCACATCTGTGTGGCATTCTATCAGTGATCAATTTTGTGAAAAAACAGGTGTGAGGGGTGTGAGGCCACTTTTAAGGAAATCAGCACTTGTTGAACATGCATTTCTCTTTGAAAACCTGAGGAAAATGGGTCGTTGAAAACATTGTTCAGAAGAACAGAATACTTTGATTAAAAAGTTTGTTGGAGAAGGGAAAACTTATGAAGAAGTGTGACAAAGTTTTGACTGTTCAGCTAAAATGATCTTCAATTCCTTAAATGGAGAGCAAAACCAGAGACAAGTGGCAGAAAACGGAAGACAACTATCAAAATGGATCGGAGAATAGCCAGAATCGCAAAGGCTCAGCCAGTGATCAGCTCCACGATGATCAAAGACAGTATCGAGTTACCTCAAAGTACTGTGACTGTTTTCTTGGATCTCCCTGAGGCGGTGGGCTGTGGGGGGAGTGCTTGTTTCAGCTCCGGGTCTGAGTTGGCAGCAGTGCTGGGAGGAGTGCGTGCGTGTGGGTGTGTGTGCATAAGGCTGTGGCCATGCTCCGGCGTCTTCCAAGTCGGACCCTCGCTTTTGGAGGGATTGTGGTTTGGGATGCATGGCTGTGTTCACCACGAACATCTCCTCATTCTCTGTTTCACTCTGATGCAGTTATCCTGTCACTGCAGAGTAATGTAGATTTAATGTTGCACGTGTCATCTGGATGGTCATTGTTCAAGAGGTTCTGTTTCTTTTCTCGTTGTTTTCTTGTATGTTTATCATTATTAGTACATATGTATGTATGTGTGTATACATATATATGCACACTGTATGTGTGTGTATGTATATGGATATGCACATGGATATGTGTATGTGCACAGTATGTGTATGTATACGTGTATGAATATCTGTATATGTATGTATGTATATATACATATATACATGTGTGTGTGTATATATATGTGTATGTGTGTGTGTATATATGTGTATATATATATATATAATTATTTATTTTTTTTCAGTATTTTTGCTCATTTTCGACCCCGAAACTCTGAATTCAAGCCACAGTCCACAGTGAAGATAGTGAAGCATGGTGGTGCAAGCATCATGATATGGGCATGTTTCTCCTACTATGGTGTTGGGTCTATTTATCACATAGCAGGGATCATGAATTAGTTAGCATATGTCAAAATACTTGAAAGAGGTCATGTTGCCTGAAGAGGACATTTCAACAAGACAATGACCCAGAACAAACCAGCAACATCTTGTTATATTATTATGTTATGTAATGGCCAGCCCTATCCCTGGACCTGAATCCAATCAAGAACTTGTCGGGTGACATCATAAATGCTGTTATTGAAGCAAAACCAAGTTATTGAACAATTTCCCATGTGTTTGTATTACTCCAAAAAAATTCAGGTTTGTCTCAAATAGTGCAAAAATTGTTACACAAAAATAAAGGCAAACACACACACATACACACACACACACACACATTCACAAACCAGTCTGCCCAAAAGTAGTAGTTGTTGTTTTTTTAAAATTACCTCTTTTCTAGGGAGGAATTGTCCAAAGATGGCCCTGGCTAATAGCACACTTCATAAATAAATTCAAAAATGTACTGTTAATAAATGTAAACGGTATCAGTATTGGACTCATGAATGATCGGTTTCAGAATTGGCAGCATAAAACCATGATCGGAGAATCATTCATTTAAACTAAATTGTTGTAATTTGTTTTTTTCATATGTTGACTTTAGCTGATAATATGTTTGATTTCATTCTCAACTCTCTTCCCAACCTGTTTTTCCAAAGATCGCATTCTTAGTTTTGTTTTGCATGATATTGTGACTTTAAAAAAATTGTTGTTTCCTCCTAATATTTTCATTTTACTATGATAAAATTATAAAAAAAAATGTCTTGATAGAATATCGCTCTTTTTCCTTCAATATTATAAAACTTTATTCTCTTATTATTTGGACTATTCTCATAAAATTACTGATGTTTTTGCGGATGTTTTTGTGGACACCCTTGGTCTATATCAATACTTAAATTCTGTCTTTACAGACATAATAAGTCTGGTGGATATGATTAAAATGTATATACCGGTATGCCAATGTTAAAAAAATGTTGATTTATTGATGTGTCATCAAAACAATAAAGACTATGCATGTGTCCGCTATTGGCTTTTTTGCCAATATTGTCCAACATTCCATTTCCGATTACGATATCAATGTATAACAATACCAATGTGTGTCCATCCATCCATCCATTTTTCACCGCTTATCCGGGTCCGGGTCGCGGGGGCAGCAGCTTCAGTAGGGAAGTCCAGACTTCCCGGTCCCCAGCGACCTCTTCCAGCTCCATCGGGAGGACACCAAGGCGTTCCCAGGCCAGCTGTGAGACATAGTCCCTCCAGCGTGTCCTAGGTCTTCCCGGGGGCCTTCTCCCGACTGGGCATGCCCGAAACACCTCACCAGGGAGGCGCCCGGGAGGCATCCGGACTAGATGCCCGAGCCACCTCAACTGGCTCCTCTCGATGTGAAGGAGCAGCGGCTCTACTCTGAGCTCCTCCCGGATGGCCGAGCTCCTCACCCTATCTCTTAGGGTGAGTCCAGCCACCCTACGAAGGAAACTCATTTCCGCCGCTTGTATCCGCGATCTCATTCTTTCGGTCATGACCCATAACTCATGACCATAGGTGAGGGTGGGAACGTAGATCGATCGGTAAACAGAGAGCTTTGCCTTCCGGCTCAGCTCTCTCTTCACCACGACGGTCCGGTACAGCGACCGCATTACTGCAGATGCTGCACCGATCCGTCTGTCGATCTCACGCTCCAACCTTCCCTCACTCGTGAACAAGAACCCGAGATACTTGAACTCCTCCACCTGAGGCAAGACCTCACTCCCAACCCGGAGGGTACAGTCCACCCGTTTCCGACTGAGAACCATGGCCTCGGATTTGGAGGTGCTGAGTCTCATCCCAGAAGCTTCACACTCAGCTGCAAACCGCTCCAGTAAACGCTGAAGGTCACAGCCTGATGAGGCCATAAGGACCACATCGTCTGCAAATAGCAGAGACGAGATCCTAAGGTCACCAAGCTGGACTCCCTCAACACCTTGACTGCGCCTAGAAATTCTGTCCATGAAGATTATGAACAGAATCGGTGACAAAGGGCAGCCTTGGCGGAGGCCAACGTTCACCGGAAACAAGCTCGACTTACTGCTGGCAATGCGAACCAGGCTCCTGCTTCGATTGTACAAGAACCGAATGGCACGTAGTAGCGGGCCACCGATCCCGTACTCCCGGAGCACCCCCCACAGGACACCACGAGGGACACGGTCGAATGCCTTTTCCAAGTCTACAAAGCACATGTAGACCGGTTGGGCAAACTCCCACATACCCTCGAGTACCCTTGCAAGGGTGTAGCGCTGGTCCAGTGTTCCGCGACCGGGACGAAAACCACATTGCAAATATAAGAATTATAATTTGAAAATATGAAGACACAATAATAATATGTAACAATAAATAATAATAATAAAATAATTGGAATGTTGTAAACAGGTTTTCTATGCTCGAACTACAAAAATATTTCATTTATAATTAAGGGATCCTAAATCACTGGAATTAATTCATCACGGTCAAGTGTGAAACCAATTAACTGTGATAAATGAGGGATTACTGTAGCAGTAAACAATAACATCCATATAAAGCTAATGTGTGGTAACCTGTGGGTGTGCAAGATTGATGTTCTAAATTCTGATGTTTGTGTGGAGAGGAAGTGACGTGTTAGCGCTGGCTGTGTAGGAACCGCCCAACTGATGTCAAAAAAACCCTTCAGACTCTGTCAGGACGCTAGAGCTTTATAGTGGCGTTCTTATTTGCAACTTTTTTGCTCTGATGCTACTCAGCTTGTTTATTTTGTTACGGTTGGCATTTTGGCATATCCCAGAGAGGGAAAATCCAGAAACAATGTCCAAAGAAAGGGCGATTAATTGCAGCTCTGTGGCCCGCGCTGGCGTTGGGGCAAGGATAGTATTGTTTTTGAAGGCATACGGCAAACATCAGACCAGGGGTTTGGAGGAGTCGGCTGTGCTGGCTTGGCTTACGCTGTGGACTAGGAGCAAAGTTAAAACGTCATATTCAGCTAAATAAGGCAAATATATATATAAAAGCAGTTTATTCATTTTAACAAGACATTTTTGGACAGTTGTGTGACAGTTGGGGAGAGGTCAGCCTTTTCTGTTCCCAGTGCGTAAGGCAAGGCCTGCAGAGGCATGTTTGGTGTGGAAAAACTCAAAATCCTGTGGAAGGTCACCCCAAGATGCAAGTTATCGGAGGTGTGGAAAAATGAGGTTGCAGCAAGTATTCGTAGCTTCCACTGTTCTGGGAAAATGTGTGAGCTGCTGAATGTCTTAATGGCTTCTCAAGTTCATACACACCAAAATCACCCATGTAGGTGTTCCTTAACACTTTTGTCTCCTTGGTGCTCACTGGTGTAATCATGCAAAGTTTAAATCTTGATCATAAATACCCTCCAAACATTCTTCATGGGGTATAGTGGAGCAGTTTTCTTTCTGAGAAAATGACAAATAAAAAGTAAAGCGTTTTGTGTGTTTTGTTGACACGGTGAAGCTAGTGGTGTTGGAAACAAGTGTGTTGCACGCCGGGATTAACAGGCATGGCCATCAAGCAAAGCCGTTAATAGGATCAAGCTCCGAGGGAAAGAGCACAAATAGACCTGGCCAGCTACCAACGGTCCACACAGGAACACTTAGCTTTTGGTTTTGTTGTTGTTTCGGCTGTTTCAGTGGAGAATCCGGGTGAGTCCTCTTGGTTTATGATGTTTGCTTACCTCAGCATGCATTTGAAGTTAGCACTCCTGTGTCAACAACGAAAAAGACTTCCGTTTTCTACAGCGGTTCCTATAATCAAAAAAAACCTGCAAAGGTTTTGATTAGTTGTCTCCAATTAGAGAGCTAATGAGTGCTAGGAGGGCGTACAGACCATCATTGTTTATCTAGCACAGAAATTATTTACAAGAAGAAGCTACCACTTCCACATTTTTCCATTTCATTTTTAAAACTTCTCAAGCTAATCTAGAGGTACTTGTCCTGAAAAGATGTTGGCATTATTCTCAGTGAAATTATATATTTTGTTGCCAACTTTATCAATCCAATTATTTTTCTCTTTCTTTACAATTATAGCAAACAGTCGTAACAACAGAGAGAAATTTTGAACAATCGTATTAACACACACATTTTTTAACAAAGCATAGGTTTTCTTTACGGGATCTGTTGTTTGTTTACATCCTCATAGTTTGGTACCCTCAATTGGTCAAAATCACATGAAATCCTACTACTTTTCTCTCCGCCTAAAATGTTGCATCTTCAGTGTTGGGAAACTCCAGTCTCACCCTTAAAATGTGTTTTCTGACTTTTTGCCCCGAGACCAAAAGCAAAGAGATGAAGTTTCTGCAAAGTTTGGTTCTGCTGGTGTCATTGGCTCTCATTGGAAGTGGTGCAGAAGAGCAACAAACAGCCTCACAGGATGCTTTAAACGGTGACGTTTGGACTTTTTACTGAATTTAGTTCGTTTTAACTCAATTCTATACTGTACACGTCCACGACTATAGTTATCTCGAGGTAGATTATCGTTAATGCAAGTTTTACAACAATAAAAATGAGTATTTACGGTATTTTAAAACACATATTTCATATTATAACAAATACTAATACAGCAGCACTACATCGAGCAAGCACATGGTTTCACAGTTTCAGAAAATAGTGATGCAAAGGAAGCACATTTATGGGTAGTATTTATCATGTATATAAAATGACTACAAAAATAATCACAGCATTCAAATGAATTAACGATTAATCAAATATGCCAATTTCTGCTGTGTATTTGTGTGTAGATGGATTTCCGAGCATACTTAAAGGAAAACTTAATGTACTTATTTTGGAATTTAGCCCATCATCCACAATACTCACGCGAAACACGAGCACACAACTTTCCCTTTTCCGTGAATTTGAAAGGGAGAAAAACAGTTACCGTGAGGGAGCTAACAATGCACATCACGTGACATACCTATTTTGATTATAAAACCCTCCAAAAAAAATTAAATGCAGCAAATTGTACTTTTGCAGTAAGAGTGATAAGAATATCCACTTTGTTTTTCTTCATCATTCTGTATCTTTATTTAGGCCGCACATACATGCATAATCAATACATTGTAGCTACTGTATAAATATGTTTTTGTTTGTTTTATTATTGCATTAAAAATAATTAAAAAATAACCATAAATGCCATTTGAGGTTAACTGTCAAACATATGGCAAATGATGGTTCATTTGAATGATTACATGGGAAAGGCTCTTTATGAAGAACTGTGTAGAGAACATGAGCACCTGTCTGAGGTTGTCTCCCCTGCTGCTCAGAGTTGTCCCAAGCTGGAGAGAAGGTGGTGGGCGAGGAGGTGAAGCAAGCCTTGTATGGCATCAAGCAGATGAAGGAGGTGATGTGGAGGAACGAGCAGAAGCATGAGCGCCTCATGAAGTCTCTGCAATACAGCAGCGACAAGAAAAAGGTCAGCATCCCTCCAGGGAGGACACAAAGAAAGGGCAGAAAAGAGTGCAAATGCTCTTTAATTCCACCAGGGGGCGGCACAGCTGGCTCAAGAGGTGTCCGAGAAGCTGCAAGAGGCTGAGGAGAACTGCAAAACATCCTTACAGTCAGAGTGGGATCAGTGTAGACCCTGCTTGGAGGAGGCATGCAAAACCTTCTTCAGCACCACCTGTCGTAGAGGTTTTGCCACCTTCCAAACTAAGGTAGGACTTTTGGAATAATGATCTTGAAAAGAAAAGGAGGAATCTCTCCTTCTTTTCATGTAGGTGGAGAACTTTTTCCGCACGATGTCCAGACGCTTCATTTTCAGTGAACCCGAGCTGGAAGCAGGTGACATCCTGGTGAACCAAAAGCAGGACGACCCCGACCTAGAGGTGGTCCGCATCCAGGATTCCTTCACCCGCCTGAGCCGGAAAGTGGGGATGCTGGTGAACAACAGTGTGACCCTGGCTTCCAGGATGAGTGACAAACTGGACCGAGCTCTCCAGAAGGCTTTTCACAGCGGGCCTTTTGTCCCGACCACCACATACCCCAATGACTCAGGTTACCTGCAGGGGTTGGGCTTGGGGGAGGTGCTGGACTCCTTCTTTGACTTTGGCCGCAGCGTGGTGGAAGAGTTTGGGGCGGTGGTGACACAGGTGCTTGATGACCTCCACGAAACACAAGGGGATGACAAGAAGATAGGTGAGACAATGCAGGTCATTTCATTAGGTACACCCAATACATTCTGCTAATGCTCACATTTGATTGGTCAGCAGGGTATGAATTACCTCAGCCAATCACTTCCTTAGCCCCTGTAAACAATGCATGAATCTTAATTTGAGATATTTTATTTTCAAGTCATTTTGACTTTGGTGGGATTTGCCAAAGGACAAATTTGACAGCATTTTGGAAATGTCTATGTACCTCCATTTCTCTGAAAATAGTAAAGCTACACACACACACAAATTTGGGCCCACATTTTTTTTGATTATGAAAAAATTGATTATAAAATTGATTGTTAAGGTTTCGAGTTGGACTAATGGCTTTCAAATTTTACCTCCACCAAACGCAACACGGAGGTTATGTTTTTGCCAGCCTTTATCTGTTTGTCTGTGTTCACAATAACTTGAAAAGTTGTGAATGGATTTGGTTGAAGCATAGCACAATAGAACAACTCCTGAATTTTCAGGAATGATCAAAAATGGGATATGAAAGAACTGATTACATTTTGGGGGTGATCCGGACCAACGTCTGGATGCAGGAACATTGCGCGATAGTGACCAGTTTCAGGATTTGTGCATATAACTCCACAGAAAATGGCCACAGCACGTGGTAATAAAATGCAGTTTCCAACAGGTTCTACAAAATATCAAAGAATGTTCCAAAAAATGTAGAATTGTCATTTTGGTGGGAATCACAATATGTGGAGAACTATGGCTCTTGGTGGAGGTCTGCTTTTCTAGTTAAATATGTCCACCTGATGGCACTACTTTTCCCATTTGAAGCATGCAAAAACATGTTTTGTACTACTAAAATTAAAAAAAGTTCTTAAGTTATTTTGGATCAAAACACTGCATGCTATGCATTCAGTGGCCTTAAAGAGTTACAAATTCAAATAATAATTACCAATCTATGTGATTATTTTACGCCTAAATAAACTGTACATACCCGCGACCCTAATGAGGATAAGCGGCATAGAAAATGAATGAATGAATGAATATACTGTACATGAACAATTTACAGCGGGATAAATTTGAATATACATTTTTGGCATGAAAAACATTGAGTGTGAGTTTTTGTTGTAAACGTTATACCGGGCAAAGAAAATAATGCTTGAAAATTAAGGTGTTATTTTAAGGTCTATTAATAAAAATAATCAAATACTTCTTGAAGTGAACATATAAACATATAAAGAATGAACATATCACTCAGTGGTGATGGTTTGACATGGTCTTATGAAAATAAGGTTTTCATTGTTAATTCATTTCAAAAGGTTTGATGAAAGCCAAAATATGCAAAATTCGAGGCTATTTTTACCAAAGGAAATAATATACAGTATATCAAATCAATCTATTCCATTCCTCCAGACGAGATTGAGTTCAATAGTGATTCCCACCTTCTTTACCAAATTGTTGGCACTCGCAACTTTGTATTATTATTTAGCAGGTGCAAACAATAAAAAAAGGCCCAGGCGGTGAGTCCGCATCGCATGAGGTGATTTGTTTGGGCACTTGATTTCTTGGAAGAATACATCACGGGGAAAACGGACTAGTTACTTGTAATGCTGTACAAAAAACAAATACCGAATCATTCAAAAACTGCTTCGTATGAAAATCGAGGTTTGACTGTATTTTTTCATTTTTCGTTTTGGGACAAATGAGTGAGGGCAAAATTCAGCAATGAAAAGAACAAAACTTTCCGTAGTGCCTGAATGTGCCATCAAAAGTGAGCCTGATGATCGATTTGATGCTGCTCTTCCATTGGATTACGTCAAGCCATGTTCTCATCTTTGTGTTGGGCACAGAGAAAAGCGCCCTGCGCTTTCTGCAGAACAGGAAGCTGTGCCGAGACCTGCGCAAGCAGTCGTCCGAGTGCTGGCAGCTCCAGAAGCAGTGTGAAGCCTGCCAGGGGGCCTTGCTCACAGGTGATGACTTGTCACTTGTCATGACCTTGTGACATCATCACACAGCATCGTCTAATCTGGTCTCCAGAGTGTCCCAGCGTGAGGGAGCTGCACGTGGAGCTGGACCAGGTCTCCCAGCTGCTAGGCATGTCTAAGGAGCAGTACGACGAGATCCTGTCCATCGTGCGGCGACACGCCGACGAGACGGTCAGCTGGCTGGGCTACATGGCCGCTGAGTTCAGCTGGGTGGCTCGGGCAGCGGGTGACGGCAGCGGGCCACAAAACATCTTCAACGTTACAAGGGTGAGCTGGGGACAGACAAAAACACCAAAAAAGTGATGAACATCTGCTGCGTGGAATATTCATGAGGAACACGCATACATCAGCATAAATAAACACCGCTCTGCATGAGAGATAAAAACAGATTCGTGTGTGGCCGCACACTCTATTTTTGAAAAGCCATACAGAGGAAACATGTTCACAATTCAAGCAGATTCATATTAATACAAAACATAATGCCCAGTTTTGATGGTCACAGCCCACCAATGAGCCTGACCACTGCCCCTTGGCGGTCTTTCCTTCCCACTGCATGTGAATACTGAATAATAAACTTAATACATTAAATTGTTCCATTTTAGTTCCGTAGCCCACCAGTCCAGGGTGTACCCCGCCCGAAGCCAGCTGGGATAGGCTCCAGCATACCCGCGACCCTAATGAGGATAAGCGGTATAGAAAATGGATGCTTAGTTCCGCAGTGCGTGCTTTACATTGATTTTCTTTTTCACTCCAATAATTTCAATGATTTCACCAGTAAAATAGCTGAATTTTCAAATTTCCTGTTCAAATGCATAGGAAGCACAGCTATGAGAGTCACGTTGAGTCATCACCCTCATGGTGCTTCAAGCACCCACACACACATCCACTGATGGTCCATGGCTTCACACACGAGACATTTGTGTTTCCTCGTTGCATCGCCAATAATATACGTTTCATCACACATGTACTGCACACACTGACGTTTAAATAAATAGCAGTTCCTAACCCACATTTTAGCTCCCAGTTTAAAGCAAAAATCAGAGGAGAGACGGCTCGCATTTCAAAACACTCGTTAGTTGCATGTTACAATAAAAAGATGACCTGCACCGTTTTAGTCTCCAGTCGACATAATCCGTGACTATCCCAATCACAGCGAGAGTAGATACAAATAATTTGGTCTTGTTGTGAGAGCCATCTGCCAGGGCTTTCAAGCCAATGAAAATGGCCTTTTCTTTCTCCATTTCTGCTCAATATTTGTTCCCGCTTGCATCCATACAGTGTGCTTCCAAACTACTGTGTGGGTTAAAGGGTCAAACAGGACGTGTGCATGTTAATTGTGCACGAAAAAAAATAGTGCCCTCAAAGGAAACTTCCCTTAACCTGTTATTACCATGTTAACTTTGCCAGCGCATTCAGTATATATATATTTATCTACTTTGTTGTTTACATAATAATGTCCGGTCTGGATTTGGGGTCACACTTAAATTCCCATTTTCCAAATTGACCCAATTAACTATAATCCATTTGCACTACAGCAGGTGAAATTGATCGTCAATCTGTGTTGCTTCCTAAGTAGACAGTTTGATTTCACAGAAGTCTAATTGACCTGGAGTTACACTGTCAGTCAACAAATTAATAACGCTAACCAAAATCACATGTATGTATTTGTATTTATCACATATTTATTATTGAAAATATTTTGCTGCATACCAATAGGTCAGTGTTCCTAACCTTTACACATATTTTACAGTAGCAAACAAAAATGTATGACAAAGTTCATTATGTATTCTGCCATCATCAAAGAATTGTCTCTAAACTGCCGGCATAGATAAATTAACAATATACAGTATGTGTATGTATGTATATGTGTATACAGTATATACATATTCATGTATATACAGTATATGTTTGTATGTGTGCAATAAATCATTTTTGAACTGATTGAGATAACTTGGATAATAATGTCACGGCAAACCCATAGGGTGGCTAAGGTGGTAAGGTTGCAGGTTCGATCCTCTACTCACTTGTCTGATCATGTCGAAGTATCCCTTGAGCACCGATACTGAACCCCCAGTTGCTCGAGATGCTACGATAACTCTCGCCACGATATGACCTTAGTTGTTGCTGGGGGGTATAAAAAACAAAAAACAAATCACAGCAAACACACAAAATGTCCTTTTGCATACAGGACATTTTTTCCAATTTATTATACAAATTTTTGTCACTAATTGTTTTCACAATCATTTAATCATCTTTTCTTTCAAAATGTTAGAGCAAACGTACATGCAGCTGTACATAAATGTATTGAATGAAGTACTTGAATCAAGTGTTCACCTCACCTCAAGGGCCTTGTGCACTCCAGGTGGCACCAAAGAGCCAAGACCTAAACCTGCCAGCAGGAGAAACCCAAGTGGAGGTGAACATCCTCAACGCCCCCCAATATATCCTCTCTGTGCCGGGGGAGCTGGACCTGCAGGAACCGGCCTTCATCCAGTATGTGGTCCAGGAGGCCCTGGGGAAGTACAAGCAGATGATCAGGTGACAGGAAATACAAACACAGGCACACCGGTATTAAAGCATTGGCTACAGGTGTATTTTAACATGTTTTATGCTTCTTACTTTACAGGTACGAGGAAGATGAAGAGTAGACGACAACCAATCACAGAGTTCCGTAGAGTAGCACTTGGAATTACCAGTATTTAACAACTCGAGGCTTTTCTTACCTGCTACCGGATTTAAGTCAGTGCCGGGTGGGCTACTATTTCAACAAAATACACATTTCAGCAGAGCAAACCAAAATCAAACATGTATTTTTAAGTAAAAATGTTTATTTTTTTTTTCCTGTACAAAAAATCTATTAGTTACCATTTTGTGTCATTTGATTATCATCTCCCCCTCCCCCTGACTTAGTCAAGTCCTAACTTTAGGAACAAACACATATCATGTTCTCCCGAGGGAAAAAGAAACAGGAAGTGAGTTAAAAACAAAATAAAATTTAAAAATGTTCACATCTGTCTGAGGCATTCTTATGCAATTTTTCCCACCATGCACCACTGGACAGACAGCACATTTAACAAACACCATTTTAGACTCGTGAAATTTGCAATGTTAAAACAAGTGTGTTTCGTAGTGTTACACTTGGGAAAAACAAGTGTAGTTGATGGAACATGAACTTGTATTTTTAGTGTTTACCTGGCATGAGCTGTAAGTCGGAGCAAAGAACATATGCATCACAAACAGCAAACTACATAAATGCCATGTTTTTGACTGTGCACCATATTGGACACGATACTGTTAACATGATATTGTTAACGAGGTACGACTCAACTCTTTTGCTGCAAATTGTTACTGAACTGGTGAGATGTGCTTTTCACCCAAAAAATAATACAACAGTCACAGGAAATGTTTAAACTTGTTTTTCCAAGTGTGCGTTTTTGCATTCAAATGCTGTCAATTTGAAATGCATCAGAATTTTAAAGCAAGAAAAAGAATGGTAGGAAAGTCATCTTGTCATTTGTCCAACCGGCCATACTTGCTCAAATACATTTTCTGTACATTTGATCTGCGAACACTCCAGTACCATCTGCTTCGTCAGCCTACACACACTCGCAACAAACATACATACAAAAGAGTTCCACTCCCAAGGCAGAGATTTGTTTTTGCAGAATAAAAGGAGAGGAAAATGAGAGGAAAATTCATGATAAAAACAGTCAACATTTTCATTGCCATCAGTTGAGGGAATTAACTATTCTGGTATTGATCACAGTGTTGTGGCCACTTTTTTCGCCTCTTGCGCTTTACTCCAAGTCTTCCGTGAGCTACCCTGACTCTGACAGGAGTACTACAAGTTGTCCCCTGGCTGGTACTGTGGCTCGGTGGCCGTGAAGTAGTCCTCTAGGAAGGACTGGATGTACTCGAAGGTGGGCCTTTCGTCGGGCTCCTTCTTCCAGCAGTGACGCATCATCTCGTGGAGCGAGTCGGGGCAGCCCTGAGGGCACGGCATGCGGTACCCTCGCTCCACCTGTTCCAGCACCTCCCTGTTCACCATCCCTGGGAAAACCACAAAACATTAAGGAGTTATGTTACTGGTGTCACAAGTCGTCACCAGGCAAAATTTAAATGAACTATACACATACTATTAAGAGTTTATTCTGGAAAAATATGCCATGTGCAGGGGCCACTTTAATATTTTATAAAGCAACACATGAAGATAGGCTAAGAAAATACATTTTTTCAAGAAATTGTTCTTTGGGGGTGGGGGTAGTTAAACCCATGGACCCCCCTGATGCGCCTGGCTCAGGCGTCGGGGTGGGCGACGGCCCACGACAGTTTGTGTCTGGGGTGGCCTGGTCTCCAGGGGTGTTGGGTGGGGTCACTGCTTTAGGGGGTGGGTGGCTTCTGGGGCTGGGGGCGTGTGCCTTGCTTGCCCATAGCTGGCTGGCCTCCGGTGAGTGTTCCGGCGGTTGGTGTCCGTGGTCCCCTGTGGTCCTTGCTCAGCTGCCACGGGGGCATCCGGCTGGGTCTCCCTTGCACCTCTTCGGAGTAGACTCCCAGTCGCCGTCCCCTCTCTAGCGTGCCAGCCGGGGGGCAGGGCCCCGGCGTCTTCCTATTTGGTCCCTCGCTTTTGGAGGGAGTGTGGTTTGGGATGCATGGCTGTGTTCACCACCAACATCTCCTTATTCTCTGTTTCACTCTGATGCAGTCATTCTGTCACTGCAGAGTAACAGAGTAATGTGAACTGCTTCCGTAGATTTGTAGCGGGTGTCATCTGGATTGTCATTGTTCATGAAATTCTGTTTTTCTTGTTCTTTTTAATTTATGTTTATAATTAGTTATATACACACACATATATAAGTACACATATATATTCATATACAGTATATATACACACATATATATACAATTACATATATACGCACATATATATATATACCTATACATACACACATATATACACATATATATATATATACAGTGAGAGAAAAAACTAATTGAACCCCAGCTGATTTTGTGAGTTTGCCCACTAACTACTAGTAATAACTAGTCTATAATTTCAATGGTAGCTTTATTTGAACACTGAGAGTCAACAATGACAAACCTGCCTACAGAAGCAATCAATCAATCCAAATGGCAAACTCTGCACCATGGCCAAGACCAAAGAGCTTTCCAAGGATGTCAGAGACAAGAATGTGGACATACACAAGGCTGGAATGGGCTACAAGTCCATCGCCAAGCAGCTGGGTGAGAAGGTGACAACAGTTGGTGCAATTATTCGCAAATGGAAGAAACATAAATTAACTGCCAATCTCCCTCGGTCTGGAGCTCCATGCAAGATCTCACCTCGTGGAGTTTCAATGATAATGAAAACGATGAGGAATCAGCCCAAAACCACTCGGGAGAAACTTGTCATGATCTCAAGGCAGCTGGGACCACAGTCACCACAAAAACAGTTGGTAACACAATACCCCGTGAAGGACTGAAATCCTGCTGTGCCCGCAAGGTCCCCCTGCTCAAAAAAGTCCATCTGCAGGCCCATTTAAAGTTTGCCAGTGAACATCTGACTGATTCAGAGGAAGACTGGGTGAAAGTGTTGGTCAGATGAGACCAAAATTGAGCTCTTTGGCATCAACTCAACTCGCCGTGTTTGGAGGAGGAGGAATGCTGCCTATGACTCTAAAAACACCGTCCCCACCGTCAAATATGGAGGTGGAAACATTATGCTTTGAGGGTGTTTTTCTGCCAAGGGGACAGGACAATTGCACCGCATCAAAGGGAGGATGAATGGGGCCATGTACTGTCAAGTGTTGGGTGAGAACCTCCTTCCCTCAGTCAGGGCATTGAAAATGGGTCGTGGTTGGGTATTCCAGCATGACGATGATCCAAAACACACGGCCAAGGCAACAAAAGATTGGCTCAAGAAGAAGCATATTAAGGTCATGGAGTGGCCTAGTCAGTCTCCAGACCTCAATCCCATAGAAAATCTGTGGAGGGAGCTGAAGGTTGGAGTTGCCAAACATCAGCCACGAAACATTAATGACTTGGAGAGGATTTGCAAAAAGGAGTGGGCCAAAATCCCCCGAGATGTGTGCAACCCTTGTGACCAGAAGAAACGGCTGACCTCTGTGATTGTCAACAAAGGTTTTGCCACCAAGTACTGAAGCACGTTTTTCAAAGGGATCAAATACTTATTTCCTTCATGGAAATGCAAATTAATTTAAAACTCTTTTTGAAACGCATTTTTTTTTGTCATTGTTCTGCCATTGAAATTATAGACTGATCATTTCTTTGTTAGTGGGCAAACTTACAAAATCAGCTGGGGTTTAAATAGTATTTTCCCCTCACTGTGCATATACATACACACACACACACACACATATACATATATACACATACATATATACGTATACATACATATACATATACACATATACATACATTACATACACATACATATATACATATACACATATACATACATCATTACATACACATACATATATACATATACACATACATACATTATTACATACACATACATATATATATACATATACACATATATACATATATGTGTGTGTATATATATATACATATACACATATATGTGTGTGTATATCTATATATATACATATACACATATGTGTATGTATGTATATATATATACACATATGTGTGTGTGTATATATATAGATATACACACACACACAAATATATACACACAGATATATACACACACATATATATGTATACGTATATATATGTATACATATATATATGGTTATCATGGTTGTTATTATTGTTTATAATATTGTTGAAATATGTTTGTGAGGTTGTTCTGCACCCTAGGAACAAGCTTGCTAGTTCAGTAAGCATGCAGTGTGGAATTATTTCGATTTGGCATTTGAAAGTGCTGGCGATACGAGAGGGGGTGTGAGATGCCCTCCTTTAAAACTTCCAATTTCAGATGTTTCCTTTGTGCTGCGTTCATGCATGGCATGCTAAATGATCCCAGTTAATCATTTTACTAATTGTATTAGTCCAGAATTTCAGACTTTCATATTTCATACTTTGCACTTTACTTTGTTCTTCTACGAATGGTTTCGCCACATAGAAATGTGCAGCTTTCCGAATTGTATTGTTGCTAGCATTACTTAATTGGATTCTTATTTGTGAATGTGTTAAGGCTATCTTAATTGTTGATAACGGAACATATTATTTGAGTAGACTTTTTAATGACTTGGTGAGACAAAATGTTTAAAATAAACATTGCATATTGCCATATTTGTCCAATTTTGCACTAACCGTGTTTATTCATAAAATGCATTCAGTGGGATAGTAAAAAAACGTGTTAATTCATCTTGGTCATATCACTCACTAATTTCGGTAAGAAAGTCAATATTGAGTATCTTTAGTGTCACATATAATAATAATAATAATACAGCTCAGTAATATGCATTTTATCATTAGACAACGTTGAGGGTCCAATGAAACGCTTTGCGGACCAAAAAAGGTCCCTGGCGAAATCCATTTCATTCCATTCCTTTTTCTTCCCCTTATCCGGGTCGCGGGGGCAGCAGTCTCAGTAGGGAAGTCCAGACTTCCCGGTCTCCGGCGACCTCTTCCAGCTCCACCGGGAGGACACCAAGGCGTTCTTTGGCCAGCTGTGAGACATAGTCCCTATGACAATCTTTCCTGTTATACACATGGAATTGCTCATCCCAAAGACAGGAATGGAAGCTCCCACGTTGGCAGGAACAGCCTGGACTGCAACATCAAGAGCCCTGTGCATTTGTCACATTGCTCTGTGGGAGAGTTGGGTGGTCTTGTTATCTCACACACCCCGGGAAAGAGGACCCTGTTGGAGGCAAGTGCTGAGTGCTGGACAATGGTCGTGCTGGATGGGGAATCATCCCATTCTGCCTACTGTAACATTTGAAGACACCCAAAATGTACATTTATTTTTCCAAATTGTCCAGCTGTGCTTAGATCCCCATTCCAGTTGTTTCACCACTTTGAGCAAAGATCAATTAATTAGAATGAAAGCTTTCCCTTTGGGGCCAAATGGCCTTTATGAGGAGATGGCAGTCGCCTCAGCCATATGGCACTTTGATTAGCGAGTATGTGAGACTGGCTGCAGTACTCGTACAAAAACAGCAGGAGGCAGTGTGAGGTGTCAGACACTATGAATAATGGGGGAATCACATACTTTCCCATGACCTAATAAGCCATTTGACTTCCCTTTGGACTCAAATCTTGAGTATGTATTTGTCATACAAATGCATGTAAGAACCAATCATGGAAATGCATTGAAATCTGAGCATTAGGAGATAATGGCGGTCTTATTGTTATCTGCAAACCGCTCATGAGATAAAGCATATCTAAAATGTAATAGAAATATAGTCACAAAATATACAAAACAACAAATTTTCATTAATAAAATATGATTAATTTAGTTGGGTTCTTTCCTTTAGCTTTCAAAAAGCTAAAAATGTGGCTAAAAAATTTAATTCTTGGGGAAACATTTACTGAATTGAAAAACTTGAGATACATGCTTTAAAAAAACAATTCTACATTAGATTACATTTTTTCAACTAGATTAGAGTTAATTTGTGAGATGTATGTAGTTACTTACATATTTTGTAAGTGTTTTTTAATCATTGCTGCTGAAAGTTTCCCTGTGGCAGTTTAGTTGTTGCAGCATGCTTGGGGGTATGATGCGCTCTTTTACACATTTGAAAATACTTTCAAAATGTCACGTTTATAGAATTGGCTTCTTTTTTTTGGAATGTAAGCTTAATGTCTAACCATAGTTTTGTATGACATTGTTTGTGCAGTGTATCAAATTGTTGTGTTTTTAAAATATGTTTTTTTAATCGCATTGTAGCCTGTGTAACTAGCTGTTTACTAACCTGTCTATGAGAAAGATTTACATCTCTAGTTGCAGCCCCGGTGTTTTTTTTTATTAATGTACAGAAGACATTGTTGCCCAAATAGAAAGTGTATATACTAAGAATACCTACTCATTAATACAAATATTTTGAAATACATAAATAGAATTAGACAATAAATGTAACATTCAAACAAAAAAACATTAAATATAAGTAAACAATTAAATTCAATATAAAAACTGGAGACATTAAATTGCACAATATAATAAATAAAGCCTCTGCAATTATACTAAGTAGGGATGACCCGGATACGCATTTTAGATGAAAATCCATTATGGAAAATGTATTTTTGCTGAGTATGAGCATGAAATGAGTAGAGCTCGTCATTATCCATAATTGTGTGCTAAATCCTCATTGGGTAACTATTTATGTATTCACTCTCTGTACTCTGTCACACACAGCGACTGCCCCTCACTGGATGTTTCGCTCACTGGGGGCGTATGTGTGTGGGCATCCCAGCCCGCCGTTGGAGGAGTCACCGCAATGTACACAATGTACGTTTAAACTTGCGACACATGCAAGGGTCCCACTCTCCTCCCCTGCCTTTACCTTGCAAACTGGTGAAAATAATTTGCATGCCAATTTTATTCCTACGGGTTTTGCGGATGTGGGTTTGAAAATCCACACGGGTCATGTGCGTGTCTCTTGCGATTTTCACGTAGGAGCACGTACGTCAGGATGTAAGGGCTGCCAGAGTCCTTTTTTCCCCCCCATCTGCTTGCTTCTAATTTGGGTGTTGATAGAAAGTCAGTTAAAAAAAGGGAAAATTTAGAGTCGGCAATTAACCTAACGTGCATGTTTTTGGAATGTGGGAGGAAACCGGAGTACCTGGAGAAAACCAACGCACGCACAGGGAGAACATGCAAACTCCACACAGAGATTCAACGGAGATTCAAACCCTGAACCTCCTGACTGTGAGGCCAACATGCTACCCAGTCAGCCACCGTGCATCCACTGGTGTACTCGCTCATCCCTAATATTGAGTCTTACCTGGATAGGGCACTCTGCCTTTAGTGACCAGTTCAGTCAGTAGTATACCAAATGACCACACGTCTGACTTGATAGTAAAGCGTCCATATAGAGCTGCTTCCGGTGCCGTCCACTTGATGGGAAACTTAGCACCTGAACAACAAGAAAGATACATTTTGATTAATTCCATTCATTTATATGGTGTCACATCAAAACAACAGTTATCTCATGTCACATGAAGGTCACACTAATAAATGAAGACAGAGAACCAACTGAAACCCCACGTGAGCACGACCTTGGCAAAGGAGGCAAGGAAAAACTCCCTCTAAGGAAAAAACCTTGAACAGAACCCAGGCTCCTCAAAGAGCTTTTTTAAGATATATTGATGCCTAATCGTCAAGTGTAAGAAGGAGAATTTTAAACTAAATTCTAAATTTTAAGGTAAGGAGTGTAGTGAGGCTAATATGGGTGACATATGATATCTTCTTCTGGTTTCGGGTAAGACTCATGCAACAGTATTTTGGAACAACTGAAGGGTCTTTAAAGATTTCTTAGGGCAACCGATGGTCCAACATCATTTGGCATTTGCTAGTGGCAGGAATTTTGTAATTTTTAAAATGTTTCTTAAATGGAAAAATGCTGTTCTTGACACTTGTATTTGGGAACTAAAGGAAAGGTCCTGATAAAAAATTGCACCAAAGTTTTTGACTGTACTATAATAGGGAGTCAGTGCAAGAACATCAAGGGCAGTAATATCATTTGTAACCTTGTTTCTGAGGTGCTGGGTATAAAGGACTATGATTTTAGTTTTATCTGCGGCCTTGTCCACACGTAGCAGGGTATTTGTAAAACCGCATATTTCTTCCTCTCCATTAATGAAAAAAATGGTGTCCATACGACCTCATATTAAAAAAAATCCATCCTCGCGTAACCGCATAAATGCATTGGGAACCACAGACATAAGCATGTCAAACCTGTAGGCAGCAATAGTTATTAAAAATCGATCCAATCAGAATCATCCCGTCGTCTCGTCACTTCCGCAAAAAATAAAACATGGCCCTAGGCCGACCTCAAAATGCTTCTACGCCTCTGCTTTTCAATGTGCAGCAGTATTTGGGCTTGATAAAATAGGAACACAAAAAGCGCTTGAACAATAAGGCTGTGATGTCAGCATGGCTGAGTCATGTTTTGGATCGTAATCATTGGGAGAGAGCTGGTAGGCCCTTTATGGTCATTGACAGTGTGAAAATGACCTTAGCAAAGTATGTAGAGTTTCTGATTGACCACTTTCTTGCATTGAACAATATGAAGAAAGGTACCTTATGCAGCTAAACGATCTTCGTGGATGACAATGCACCATCTCAAGATGCAAAACACACATCTGTCATTGGCTGCTAGGAGCATAAAAAAAGAGAAACTCGTGGTTTGGGCCCCTTTTTCTCAAACCCCAAAGTCAAACCAATTGAGAACCTAGGAAGCATCGTCTGAGGTTGGGAGGCAGCTATTTGGACATCTTGAAAATAAATTAAAGCAGAAATGCTCCAAAAACTCAAAGTTCAATGTTAGTATTTTGAAGGTTATATCAAAAATTGATCTTATGTTAAGATATAGCTTGGCTTGTTGAAATGATAGTGATTGAAATTGTCTTTGCTTGCTTGCTGCTTTGCAGTAAATATGACCTCCTAATGCTGCAATTTCAACAAATGACCGTTTTGTGTTCTTAACAACCAGTGAAATACCTTGAAACACTTTTGTGCAAAATAATGTGAAGCAGTGGATTTTAGGTTATTTGAGGAAAAAAAGTTATCATTGGGAGGTTTGCTCAATAACATTCAAATTTTAATCTAAAGGTTGATGACTTAAAAATTAGGATGACAGTAATTTATAGAGAATATATCATTTGCATAATAATTTGGAATGCAGGGTTTTTGTTTTGTATTCATTATGAACAATTTATTGTTATTTTACTGCTTTTTACTTAATAATCTTATTTTTATCCTTATTTTTTAACAAGTTTTTATTTCTTCCTTTTCCTTAATACTGAACAAGCTATAGATTGCCATTTAAAAATAAATTATTTGCTTATTGATAACTAATTTTTCTCAACATGATTCTTAATTTTTTTTGTTTTGTAAATTACAAAGTGTAAGCAAAATACATATTCTATGTGCCAACATGAAAAATACATAGTGTGAATGAATTATCAGCAATGACATGAAGAATAAGATCCACTTTTCCCTACTCTTTTTAGACATACTGAATGGCACCCATGCAACCTTGTGATGCTTCTTAATATAGCTTGTTATGTAGGAAATAAATAAACCATACCTTACCATATTATCATACTTAATTGTTTAAAATAATAATAATTATAATAATAATAATTGTTCATGTCACATGCACGCACCTTGTCTGGCGGTGTACTCGTTGTCCTCGATCAGTCGGGCCAGGCCGAAGTCTGCGATTTTACAAACCAGGTTGTCGGCCACCAGAATGTTGGCGGCTCTGAGGTCCCTGTGGATGTAGTTCATTCTCTCAATGAAGGCCATGCCGTCTGCAATCTGCAGTGGGATTGGACAAGGAAAGACATGGGCAATGAACAGGTAGTGGGGTCCGAAGTGAAACCAAAAGAAAATAATTGTAGAAAAAATAAGGCCTTTTTTAAAAGTCAAAGGCATAAAATTGTCATCATGCACGTTTTTGACCACCATACAAAATCTAAGTTCATCAAATTAGTGTGGTGTGTTTTTTGCTTTTGCTTTTCTTCTTTGGAGCAGCCTAAGGAAGTTATGTGAAAGACGACTCCATCATTGTAACTACAGTAGAGGTGCTCCAATCAGGGTTTTATGCTTTTGATTCCAAAATGGATTAACTGTAAAATTATTCTTTTTATTTATGGTAAGTGCCATTGGCATCATAAAGGAGGAAAACAATAGGCCAATTCCATAACAAGAGGGGCCCAAAATGATTTATTTTTTCATGGGGGCCATTACTAGCTGCACCCTTGCTATTGGATATATGATCTAAAAAAAAAAAACATCACATCAGGCACATACAAATTGAAGTTTGCAATAGTGTGTCAATCATCAATACAGCAAAAATATTTCCTAGAATATAATGCACTGTATTTATTGTAGTTTTGCTATATTTGACTTACTGCAAAAAAGTTTGGGGCAATAATTACAGAAGTTCACTTCATCGAGCAGTGAGAACCACCAGGAAAAGTTTGTGTATGGGTCATTAGACTTTGGAACATTGGAACAAGCAATGTCCAAATATTCATCAATTCAAATCAATATACAAAGAATTGGTTGTCTCAGTTTATTGATGAGGAAAGAGGTATTTAAATGTTATGTTAGGCTAGGCTCCAAGTGAAAAGGAATAGTCCGAACTCGATGTTTTCCACAACTGCAAAATGTTGCTCATCTAGTCTGATGAATTATCTCAGACTTACTTCAGTACACTGAAACATGCTTCCCATGTTTCTGTGAAGCGAATTTTGAAAGGGTCCTGCTAGACAAACTAGCCTGGATTCAACAGACCACAAAACTTAATGCAACTGAAATACTGTCGATGCATCTAGCAACCAAGAACCTCAGCACACTAACCCCACACTAATTGATGTGACTCCTATCAACATATGTGACGATCCAATTCTCTCAGATGAAGACGACCCATCTCCACTAGAACTATGTCCAGCTGGATTATCTCCACCTATGCAACAAACTCAGTACCTGGCTGCTGAGCATCTCACCACTCCAGAAGTAAAGAAAGTAGTGGTTGAGCGCGTTATCAAGAACAGAGATTTAGCCTCCCATTACCATGGTAACACGAGCCTCAGACCCTTCTCGCGGAGAGTCTGATTATGTCACATGGTGCAGCAAGGTTGATTTCTATCTTGCTGATCCTGCCATGCACATAATCAGGAAAGTAGTTGACAGCCTTTTTCCACCAGCCACCACCATTGTCAAGCATCTTGGGCCTAATGCTTCCCTCTATGTATATAGCGCCCTGCTTGACTCTGCTTATGGAATAATAACAATGATGATGACAATGGTGAACATTTTGCAAGGTTTCTGATCACCAACAAGACTCTGGTGAAGACCCTTCTGGCCATTTGCAGCGGGTGCAGACTTTGCGAGACAAAGACGTCAAAAGAGGAGCGTTGGCTGCTAGTGATTCTGCTGATTCAGCTGCTCAGGCAGTTCTGCAGAGGATGCTGGAATAACAGTCTCATTAGCAGTCTTCAGCTTGAACAGAACAAAAATAAGCCACCTCCATTTTCAGAGGTTCTCCTATATATATGGATTCGCTCTGAGGACTGGCAAGCTGCTAAATCCAGCAGGATGAAACAGCACCTTGGAGCGAAAGGAACAAAGGTACAGTCAAACACACTCACAAGTAGTGTACATTTTACTTCACTTTCAGTGGTTAACTTTGTTTTATGCTTGTATTTTGCCTATTGTTTTAGAATGGCGACAGTTTGACATCAGAACAGATTATTTTCTTTTGATTATTTTTTTTAAAAAACAGTTTCAAGTTTGACCAGGTAGTAGCTGAACAGGGTGTTACAGTGCAAGCAATTCACTTGCATATGTGTCTAGAAATAGATTGTGCCAGTAGAAAAATAAAAAGGAACACACATGTACACTCAAGTAAAGATTTTAAACCTTTCTAGACCCCTATGATTTCTGCGAAATTGGCCAATAAAAACTAAATCTACTGTTAAACGCGCAATCTTGCAAAAATTTACATAATGTGAATGAAATGCTGTCATCGTGAAGAGAAGAAACACTTTTGTGCAGAATTTCCACTAGGCCGGGAGGAGGCTGCGGTGAGTCAAAGTAAGAGCGTATCACAGCATCTGATGGAGGTGCAGGGTTTAAGTGGCCTCTGATAAAAAGCGTTTAGGTGCCGCGGGGAACTAAGTGTTAGTGAAGGGACACAAACAGAGCAGGCAGCTGGAAGCTGCAAATGTGAGGTTGGTTATTAAATAAATATGACAGCTGGACAAGCAATCTGATTCAATCTCTTTCACGATCACTCAAACAGACTCGGAACGCTTGGTTTTCATGCATATTCCATACAAGGCCTGTGTTGCTATTCAAACATTGGGAGTGGCTCCTACCTGTGCAGCCATGTCCACCAGCTGGGGCAGCTTGAGGTATTTACCATCTCCCTCCTTCAGGAAATCCAGTAGACTCCCTGATTAAAAAAATTTTTTTAGAAGTCCTGAGATGGAAAATGCTAGGACTCTGTCACAACCTGGGAGCATTCAAAGGTCTTAGCGGAGATCCTGATTTGCACACTAACCTTTGCCCATGAACTCAGTGACGATGTAGATGGGCTCTTCGGACACAACGGCATACAGAGGCACCAGCTTATCATGCCGCAGCTTCTTCATGATCTGAGCCTCTTGCAGGAAGGCTTCTGGCGACATGGTTCCTGGCTTCAGGGTCTTGATTGCCACTTTGGTGGTGCCGTTCCACGTGCCTGAATAGAGAAGAAAAAAGCAAAACAGTTATGTTTACAAAAAAGAACTAGCATCCTGCACATAACGGTCCAAAAATCAGACATATTGTCCTGCAATTCTAGAAACGTATGATTGTCTATGGCCACAATGTGTCCTGTATTCCATTGCAGAGACTCAGGAACCTGATGCTGCTAGAGCAGCGCACCAGCAGCAGAGCCATTTGAGAGGAGGAGCGAAAAGAATCATTTTCTGCAGCCCGCCTCTGCTGGGGCCTTCTGAGCCGCAGATGCAGCCGACCACCTGTTCTGTGTCCTCGGCATCCCGGAGACAAAATGCCGGCACTCGTCCGCTTGGCTTTATGTTATAACTAAAGTGAGCGCATCCAGTTTCTTATCTATCTTATCTTGCCAATTGGCTGGCAATCAGTTCAGGGTGTACACTGCCTCTCGCCCAAAGTCAGCTGGCATGGGCTCCAACATACCCCGTGACCCAAATGAGGACAAAAAGCATAGGAAATGGATGGATGTTTGCGTTTATTATGACATTTTTGCACAGCTGCTGAAAATGTGAATTTTCATAAAGAATTTATGTAGGGCTGACAAAGTTATTTCTTTAGTAATGTGTTAACCGAAGTTTCCTTTAACGCTACTATTTTTTTGATGCAGGACTAACATATGCACATCCTGTTTGACCCACAAAACACACCGTAGTTTGAAGAAATGCAACGGTGACAGTGAAGCCACCACGGGGAAAAAATATTGAGCACAAATGGACAAAAAAAGGATTGGTAAAGTTCTTCAGAGCCCTGGCAGGTGGCGCTCACAAGACCAAAGTTATTTGTATCTACTGTCACTGTGATTTCAGCAGTCACTGAGTTGTCATTTATGGTGTGGTACCTTGGCACACATGTCCAGTGTTTTTTAGATGGGAGCCGTATTTTGGCTGATTTTTTACTTTGAACTGCAGGCTGAAATTTGGGTTACGAGGTGCTATTTACTTGCAGGCATAGCCAAGAAAAGTTGTTTGTGGGTTTGTGTCGAAGAGACCATGGCTGAAGATGAGAAGCAACGCATTTTCGATATTCTTGAATTGAATATTGAATATTGTAGAGCCAGACATGGCTCTTTTGATGACTGCATCAGGCTCTTAGACATTTTACATGCAATAAAAACTCTTTTAAAACATTTTTGCTCCAAAAACAAACAACGTATAATGTAATTATAAACAATGTATAACACATTTAAGTGTCAGTGACCCTTCAAATACTAAAACTACTTGGACATCCACTGGTTAGCGTTTTAGTGTGTATTAATACCACAAAGAATAATCAACTAGCCCCCTGGAATCCTTTTATTTTTCCATATGCAGCCCGTGGTGCAAAAAGTCTGGACAGTCCAACTATAAAGCAGTCTCTCTGTGAAAAATGCATGAGTTATACTCTAAATGATTTAAAGTCGATGCATGATTTGTGTATGTAAGCTGTGTATTTTTGTCATTTAGCAAAATCAAAAAAATTTTTGTTTTAAGCAAAACATTACAGAACTTAGTGTTAAAAATAACGTTCAAAATATAAAACTTTAAAGCATTTTAATACATCCATCCATCCATTTCCTGCCGTGATGCGGGTGGCCAATGCCAGCTGTCTGAACTATATTTTCTGGGTTATACACCAAATTGTAAATATTATTTCATAATTTAGTAGACTAACCAGGACATTGTGAGTTCAAGAATCAACTTTCCTTCCCTTCTTTGATCAAAGAGTCAGCTAGCTAATTCTGCAGACTCTTTTGATGAAGAGGATGGTAAAAAGAAAGAACGGTAATGAATACTGTGCAAAACCATGCAGCACCAGAAGTAACATTAATGGTAAGATGTACCTTATTCATCATTATTAAGCTTAAGTATAACAATGTTAATAAAATAAATACATTCAAAGACGTATTGTTTTCCCCTCAAAATATTGTATTTTGGTTTTGCTTAAATGGGCCTGGCCGGGCCTAGCCCGAAGAAGCCACACGGGGACTCCCCCCCCACAGACCCACCACCTGCAGGGGCAAGCATAAGGGTCCGGTGCTTTGTGATTTGGGCAGTGGTCGAGGGCGGGTGTCCGGGCGACCTGGTCTTCGGCGGCCAAAACTGGTTCTTGGGACATGGAATGTCATTTCTCTGGTGGGGAAGGAGCACAAGCTTGTGGAAGAGGCGGAGACATTCCGACTAGATATAGTCGGACTCACCTCAACACACAGCTTGGACTCTGGAACCAAATTCCTTGAGAGGGGCTGGACCTTGTTCTTCTCTGGAGTTGCTCCAGGGAGAGGCGGCGAGCTGGTGTGGGCTTATTGTTAGCCCCCCGGCTTAGTGCCGCTGTGCTGGAGTCATCCCCAGTAAACGAGAGGGTTATTTCCCTACGCCTTAGGGCTGGGGAAAGGGTCCTGACTGTGGTTTGTGTGTACGCGCCGAACGGCAGTTCAGAGTACCCAGCCTTCTTGGAGTCTATCAGAGGGGTGCTGGAGAGCACCCCAGCTGGTGACTCCATAGTTCTACTGGGGGACTTCAACGCCCATGTGGGCAATGACAGTGTGACTTGGAGGGGTGTGGTTGGGAGGAACGGCCTCCCTGACCTGAACCCGTGCGGTGTGTTGTTGCTGGACTTCTGTGCGAATTACAGTTTGTCCATAACGAACACCATGTTCGAACATAAGGATGCCCATAAGTGCACTTGGCACCAGGACACCCTAGGTCGCAGGTCTATGATCGACTTTGTGGTCGTATCATCAGACCTGCGTCCGTATGTTCTGGACACGCGGGTGAAGAGAGGGGCTGAGCTGTCAACTGACCACCACCTGGTGATGAGTTGGATTAGATGGCGGGGAAGGATGCCGGACAGACCTGGCAGACCCAAACGCGTAGTGAGGGTGTGCTGGGAACGTCTGGCAGAGTCTCCCGTTCGTCGAGTCTTCAACTCTCATCTCCGGCAGAGCTTCGCCTGCATCTCGAGGGAGGACCGGGATATTGAGTCCGAATGGGCCGTATTCCGTGCCTCTATTGCTGAGGCAGCCAGTTGTGGTTGCGGCCGCAAGGTGGTCGGTGCCAGTCGTGGTGGCAAGCCCCGAACCCGATGGTGGACACCGGGGGTTAGGGCTGCCGTCAAGCTGAAAAAGGAGTCCTATCGAGCATGGATGGCTTGCGGGACTCCCGAAGCAGCTGACAGGTACCGGCAGGCCAAGCGGCACGCGGCTTCGGCGGTGGTCGAGGCAAAAACTCGGGTGTGGGAGGAGTTCGGTGAGGCTATGGAGCACGACTTTCGGTCGGCCTCGAAGAGGTTCTGGCAAACCGTCCGACACCTCAGAAAGGGGAAGCAGCCCCCAGTTCACACTGTTTACAGTGCGGACGGGGGCTTGCTGACCACGACTGTGGATATAGTTGGTCGGTGGAAGGAATACTTCGAGGCCCTTCTCAATCCCACTGACATGCCTTCC
>QODF01000282.1:1703689-1730611 GCA_024372805.1 Oostethus manadensis | reverse complement strand
TGCTTCGGGAGTACGGGATTGGTGGCCCGCTACTACGTGCCATTCGGTCCTTGTACAATCGAAGCAGAAGCCTGCTTCGCATTGCCAGCAGTAAGTAGAGCTTGTTTCCGGTGAACGTTGGCCTACGCCAAGGGTGCCCTTTGTCACCAATTCTGTTTATAACCTTTATGGACAGAATTTCTAGGCGCAGTCAACGTGTTGAGGGAGTCCAGCTTGGTGACCTTAGGATCTCATCTCTGCTATTTGCAGACGATGTGGTCCTTATGGCCTTATCAGGCTGTGATCTTCAGCGTTTACTGGAGTGGTTTGAAGCTGAGTGTGAGGCTTCTGGGATGAGACTCAGCACCTCCAAATCCGAGGCCATGGTTCTCAGTCGGAAACGGGTGGACTGTACCCTACGGGTTGGGAGTGAGGTCTTGCCTCAGGCAGAGGAGTTCAAGTATCTCGGGTTATTGTTCACGAGTGAGGGAAGGTTGGAGCGCGAGATCGACAGACGGATCGGTGCAGCATCAGCAGTAATGCGGTCGCTGTACCGGATCGTCGTGGTGAAGAGAGAGCTGAGCCGGAAGGCAAAGCTCTCTGTTTACCGATCGATTAACGTTCCCACCCTCACCTATGGTCATGAGTTATGGGTCATGACGGAAAGAACAAGATGGCGGATACAAGCGGCGGAAATGAGTTTCCTCCGTAAGGTGGCTGGACTCACCCTAAGATAATAGGGTGAGGAGCTCGGCCATCAGGGAGGAGCTCAGAGTAGAGCCGCTGCTCCTTAACATCGAGAGGAGCCAGTTGAGGTGGTTTGGGCATCTAGTTCGGATGCCTCCCGGGCGCCTCCCTGGTGAGGTGTTTCGGGCATGCCCAGCCAGGAGAAGGCCCCCGGGAAGACTTAGGACACGCTGGAGGGACTATGTCTCCCAGCTGGCCTGGGAACGCCTTGGTGTCCTCCCGGTGGAGCTGGAAGGGGTCGCCGGGGACCAGGAAGTCTGGACTTCCCTACTGAAACTGCTTCCCCCACGACACGGACCCGGTAAGCGGAGGAAAACGGAACGGTATTGCTTAAAAATGTATGCATTTAATTTTATTCAATGTTAAAAAATATTACATCGCTGTCATCGAAATACATTTTAAAATATGTGGCTTTCATTGTTCTCTTCTCCAAAAAGGTTATTGACCGTTGTTGTAGATCAACAAATGTATTGATGGATAGCCCCTTGAGATGAACCATCTCGTTTTCAAGGGGGTCCACAGAAAACATACAACACAACAGCAAAGTCAAACAGCATACACGGGTTTTCATTTACCACCCCACACCTACAATACTCACACAAAGCACAGTATAGTACCAGCCATAGCAATAATGTCGACTCTTATCAATATTAGTAGTAATGGAGGTACTATGTAATAACATAAATAACATATCACACCAATACTACACCGTCCACAGAACAGCAAGCACTAATATACTGGTACGATAATATGCCACTAATAGTAACAACAGAAACCACACAAAAAATAAATACAACAAATTTATTTTATCATTTATTTATTTTAACAAATAAAATACAACATCAAAACCATTAAAAGCCAAATGAACTGATTATGCGTATATTGTTGGGTAGAGAGTTCCAATCTGAGGATTTTTAAATGTATTTATTAATAGCAATTGAGCTGATATTGTTTAATATGTATTGTGTAAAACTATGACAACATCAGATTAAAATCACTAATTGAATACAAAGCCACCACCCTCCAGTACAAGCCTGGAGTTTGTTTTTCAGGGAGGTGCACCACACAAATATTCATTCATTCATTTTCTATGCCGCTTATCCTCATTAGGGTCGCGGGTATGCTGGAGCCTATCCCAGCTGACTTTGGGCGGGAGGCGGGGTACACCCTGGACTGGTCGCCAGTCAATCGCAGGGCACGTATAGACAAACAAAGACATACAAGCATTCACACTCACATTCACACTGTAATGGACAATTTAGAGTCGCTAATTAACCTAACATGCATGTTTTTGGAATGTGGGAGGAAACCGCAGTACCCGGAGAAAACCCACGCACGCACGGGGAGAACATGCAAACTCCACACAGAGATGCCCAACGGATATTCGAACCCAGAACCTCCTGACTGTGAGGCCAACATGCTACCCATTCAGCCACCGTGCAGCCATACCACACAAATATACACAGTAGAACTCAATAAGGTCATCAAATCTTACTTTTATGCATTCCCAGAAACATTAGCATTCGGACCAAATATGAGGTAAAAGAAAAAGGGTAAAATTACAGCATAGCTGTCTATTAGTGAAGCGATGAAGAAAGTTATAAGGTGGGAAAGGAATGTTTACCACAAAGAGATTTACATCCCTACTTACAGATATCCGGTGAGTTAACTATGGCAAAAATACAATTCATTATGATGTTTGAATCAACTGACAGCCCTATTCCTTCTATCTTTCTATCTATCTATTTTTAAAAATAAGTCACTGGAAAAATACAGGAAAAAGGGCATCAGAAAAAAGACATTTGCTGGAGGAATAAACCATCAGGCAGAAACAGCAAAGTGGGAAAAAGGGAGCAGAGGAATTCCTGGGATTGCGGAGGATGCTTGCAGGTCGAGGCTTGCTGCAAGCCTAATGAGGGAGTGAGCGTACGCTGGCAAAGTGAAGCGTAGGAGGGCAACCTCCTGCAATTAGCGTACATGTGCGCCTTTGAGTGTAAACCAGCTGCAAACTTCAAATGTAGGTCAGCTTTTTGCGGAGATCCATACTGTACGTCAGTCATCCTATAAGCCAATAGTGTCTAAAATCTGGCTCGAGGACCATTTTTGGCCCACAGTAAAATGGTTAGAGATGAAGATAAAAATCATCAGTATGACTCAAAGTTTGTGGTGGGAGTAAATTCACAAATTTTCATATTACGATGAAAATTCAGGCTCAGAATTTGTCAGATTCCTGACTCCACGATAGCAGCTCAACAGGCTCATTAAAATGTGATCCACTTTTCCTCATCTCTCAAGCAAACACGCCATCTTTGGCGCTTAAAGGACTGAAACGATTAGGGCCACGCTGAATACAAAATACCTGTAACTTAAAAGGTTACAAAATAGAAGCTGTGAGGTTATTAAAAAAAAAACAAAAACAATGAAACAACCGCCATTTCCAGTGTATAAGCCGTTCCTTATGTCTCATGCTTTGAGCCTTGCGGACTATACACTAATGTGGCTAATTTATGGAAAAAACTACATTTCCTATGATGCTTAGAGTGCAGCTTCAGGAAAGAGTGACGTGAAGTGAAGCAGTGTTATCAAAAGCTTAAAATACCTTCATATGTAACATCTGTGTATTAAATATTCCATGTAATTATGTTCTAAATTGTTAAATTTGCAAAAAATACATTTATAATTCATAGCAGAAGCCATGACAAACCCGCCATTTCCGAAAGTGACGTCAACAAAGTAAAACCTTTCAGCTAAAGAAACATGATTCACTCAAAATCTAAGAGAAAAGCAGGCTTGCAGGCGCCTCATGTGATCGTGGGGGGATCCCTGGTGCCCGCACGCTCCACAATGGTGACCCCTGGGCTACATCATATGAAAGGGGAACCATAAAATAATAATAAGCCACTTTTGTAGCCACAGCTGCCCTAGGGCAGACTGACGGAAGCGAGGCTGCCAGTATGCGCCATCGGCCCCTCCGACCACCACCGACACTCACGCACCACTTTCATACTAGGCAATGTGGGTGAAGTGCCTTGCCTAAGGACACAAGGAATCTTTATTTCCTCCCACTGTGGCACCTGGTGTTCCTCTGAGGTCTCCCATCCAAGTACTGACCAGGCCCTGCCCTGCTTAGCTCCTGAGATCTGACGGTATCAGGCTTTGACAGGCAGGTTTGGCCACAAACCTAAAAGCAACTTTTTCACAGAAATCTGCTGATACTGATCGTGGGTATAAAGACTTCCATACGCACATTATTAAGCCGATTTACTGTATAACAATAATTGAAGGTTAAGCAACTCCAGAGTGATTTACATTTACCATGCTGTGTTTTGAAGGTGACAAAACTTCATCTCCATATTTTAAGGTTTAAGTCCATGGTCTACAAGTTAACTATTTAATCTCTAAATGTTTCCCCTTTCTTTTCTCCTCAAAAACTATTCACATACCTCTCAAATCTTCGCTATAATGACTCCTGACATCCACTGTCTCACATATCACTATGTTTGAGTAGCTGAGTGAGAGTGATAGCATTCTGAATTTTGTAAATGGCACTTTTAAAGAGTTTGTCATGGCTTTTGTCATGAACTATAAATGTAATTCTTACAAATTAACCATTAGCTTTCCAAAAACAAACAACGTATAACATAGTTATAAACAATGTATAACATTTTGACCCTTCAAATACTAAAACTACTTGGACATCCACTGGATAGCGTTTTAGTGTGTTTTAATACCACAAAGAATAATAAACTAGCCCCGTGGCATCATTTTATTTTTCCATATGCAGCCCGTGGTGCAAAAAGTCTGGACAGTCCTGCCATAAAGCAGTCTCTCTGTGAAATATGCATGAGTTATACTCTAAATGATCGATGCATGATTTCTGTTTGTAAGCTGTGTATTTTTGTCATTTACTAAAACAGGACCAGTGCTGGTGTAGCAGGCAATTTACATGCCTTGTGGACATGATGAGAGTACCTTACCCATCCAGACCTCTCCAAAGCAGCCCTGGCCCAGTTTCACCTCCAGTCGCAGAGACTCTCTGGGAATCTCCCAGGCATCCTTGGCCAGTCCTTGAGTCTGCGGCTTCACCGTGGGGCACACCGACGTCAGCCTGTAGCACAGACCGTCGGCATGCTCTGGACAGGAGAGGACACAAACATTTAGAGAAAAATGTCAGGTTAATGTGCATAAGCGTGTGAAGGTACACTTTCTGTCCTTCATTTATGATTTATTTGTTGTACATGTATAATAAATGTCCTGAATGTATAGTTGAATAGAATGTTCCAGAGAAGGCTGGAAGCAACTTGGATCTTTTAAAACAGTAAAAAAAACCTTTTCTTTACAATTGTCAGGTAAAAGAACAGATTTACAGTACTACCTTTCAAAATGTAAAAAGAACAATTAAAAATAGGTTGCTTAAAATCTTTGGTGCTAATCGGTACAAACCAAAATCTATTATTATATTATATTATTATAATATTATAATATTTTTGAGTCACAAAAACATGGATCCTACAGTTCACCCATGTCATTACCGATTAAACAGGAAGTAACTCGCCCACTAACAGTGGACTTTTTCGTGGTGCTGGAGTAAAACCAGAATTCTGCATCGAGTGGGCGGGTTTGCTGGCATGGCGAGAAAAAAATCTGTAAGGAATGATCTAATCTACAGTATATACCAGCAACAGATCTACCGCTAAATAATTCATTTGCTGTAATGCTGCATTAATGGATAAATAGAGAAAAGGCTACAAAAAGTATCATATTATGTTAACATGAGGAAAAAAACATCTGAAAAAACGCATCCAATGTGACCCCATGCAATTTGCTAGTGGATGCACACCTGTGTAGTGTTTCACCAGCTTCTGTAGTGTTTCAAATTGAGCTCGGGTGGTGATGTAATAACCGCCGCTGTCCAGCTTTCGAATTTTGTAGTGCTTCACATTGTCTCCCTTTACTTCATCCCAGTCCCGGATAGACAGAGAGTAGGCACCTTGAAAAAAGAAAACTTTTATTAAGCCGTTGCAGAAGTAACAAATCTATTTTTCCCATAAGAAATCCTGCAACTTCAATTAATCAGTTCCAGACAGACAAAAATGTTAACACAAAACACATTATTAACTATGTGCCCTGTCATTGACTGGCGACTAGTCCAGGCCGTACCCTGTCTCTCGCCCGAAGTCAACTGGGAAAGGTCCCAGCAAACCCCCGCAAGCCTATTAAGGATTAAACGGTATACAACTTGAATGAAAGAACTTTATTATAGCCTTACACTTAATTTTACATGCAGATAACACATTGAAATGCATATAGCTGACTTACAGTTCTTACTTTCACGTTTTAGCAAAGTAACAAGTTGCTAACAAGGCTGTATTGTAACAAAGTTAGTAAGGTAAAATATATTCAAAGTAAACTAAAAACACCCCAACCAGGGAGTACACTCGCCAAGGTTCAAATGTAATTTACCACAAAAACTAAGGCTGACCTACAAAGAAAAACAAAACCTTACCTTTGGTTGTCTCACTTTCACGGGCTAAGAAAGTACCTCGCTGGTTTCCCGGAAGCAATAAAAGCCTTTCTGCATCTTTACGGCCCATTTTGCCAAAATACCATCTGCAAAAAAATTAGAAGTGAGACGGTGTCAGGAGTGGGATGTCATACAATAAACAATCTGACTTATAGGGGTGTAGCTGGAGACCATTGTCATGGTGAGTACTTTAATTTTACGGTCCCGGTTTGGTTTATTGTGGGTACAGTAAGAGAACAAAATGCAAAACCTAAGAGTGCGTAACTTAAGAGTAAATGGTTTTAAATAATTTTGAGAATGAAAATGCTAGCAGGTAATTAAGTAGTGAATAATGTTAATAGTTTGACATTGTATGCCCGCTCCTATCTGTCCAGCTTACTAAACAATATCGACAATTTATCTTATCCACTTGTCTCTGCCCCTTTACGTATTTCACCGGAAAGCCCAAGAGATCCCAAAAAGAAGACTTTAAGCCAGGGTTTTCAAGCTCTGGCTTCTCCTATCACCAGCCATGATCATCACAAGCTCCTTCTGACCAATTGCCACTGCTTGTTAATGACATTATGTATGTTTCCTAATTGATTTACTTCTCAGTACCATACCAAATGTTCTGATTACAAATACATGTACTGTCACACCCAGACTAATTAAACCAGTGGTGATGTTTTAATTGTTTTTGATGTTTAGAAAAGTAGTCCTCACTCTTCAGCCTGTATGGAGTCTGCTGGAGCCACATAGTTGCTGGGGATGTAACCCTTCTGTCCGGTGTTGATGGAACGAGCCTCCCACCAGTCTCCTTCCCTACAAGGAGACATTTAAATTAAAAACAGGAGTAAGAAACACTCAAAGGTGGCGTGAATAGCAATGACTTCCAATCTAATGCATCAGCAACAAACATATTGAACATTGAGAGTTGAAAATGATGACTGGCTGGAGCCAGGAAAAGTGATGACAACAGATGGCCCGATGGAGAAGGCCATTAACCCAGACAGATTTCAGCCTTAATAGCAGACCCGAGTACAAAGAGGGATTACATCGGCGAGCCCACCCCCCACCACCGGCGCACACACACACACGCACCCCCACACGCATCAGAAGAATGTGTCCGCACTCACGTGTTGTTGATAATTTGGAAGCGATCTCCTTTTTTGAATGACAGATCGTCCGATGTCCTCGCTTCATAGTCGTACAGTGCCACAAAGAATGTGACCCCGCCTAGAGACAAGCACAACATATGAGCATAACTATATAAAAAATTAGGTATGCTCCGATTGATTCACCATGGATTAGTATCGCCTGATTTCCGTATAAAACATGTGATCGGCATATCTCAAAGCCGATCACAAAAAGCGATTAATGTCATAACAACACAAACATGACATGAATGTGCATGTCGTGTCACACTACGTGACGGAGCAGGGTGACACGTAGGGTGACACAGAAGTCATTTCCTGTTTCCGGCCGCTGCAGACCCGAGGCCAAGCTCCCTCGCACTCTTGGTGGCACTGCATAAGACAAATGACCACAAAAAATAAAATAGCATAAAGATGATGGCCACACTGAGTGTACTACTACTACTGAGTGTAGATCTGCTTGGTAAATAAAGTGGTTTGCAATTTAAATGTTGCCGTTCATAAATAAAAGGCACATAGCCAACAGCTTTAATTGTGACAAAAGTTGGAGATTCCGGTAACCTGGACACTGAATTCTTCAGTTTTAAGTTAAGCAGGACACATTTCTATTTAATAAAATATATTTATTTGTATTATTTTTTTCTGTTAATTTGTTATCTTAAAATGTATTTACCATGTATTTCCATTACTCCAAAACACATCAAATTAAATTAATCTTTGTATCTAATAGTACAAACATAAAAATACAAAAATAATGTCAAAATACACACACACAAAACTATCTGGCCAAAAGTAAAATGTTTTTTTTGTTAATTGTCTAACGGCGGCCATAGCAAATAGCGCTTTTCTTAAATATATTGAAAAATGCACAGTTAACCCATGAGATTGATATCAGCATAAAACCTCGATCAGAGCATCCCTAATAAATATATTAACAGAAGTCAAAAGATTGAGTGCTTAAATATTATCTGTCAAGTTGTAAACTGCCATCTTCAGGCGAGCATACCTTAGCATTTTGGGAGAAATAAAGTCGTTTTAGCATACTCCGATGTCTGCTTCACTGAGAAATTAGCCAATATGTTGTTAAAAGAATGAAATGTTAAATCCAACAATGTTAAAATGGATTTTGTTAACTGCACCAAAATCTAATTTCCTTCAGCATGTCTGAAACAAGTAAACCATACCAATTAAAACACAACTTCTCTGGAGAGGTGTTTAAAAGTTGAATGAGACATGTTTTGCTCACGAAAAATCAAGCAGAATTTATTAATAATTTAGAATAACGTTACACCTACTAAAGCAGGAGTGCCACATGTACCTAATGTAAATAGTTTAGAGTACTTCAAAACTAATGATGACACTACTATTGTCTGTTATTGGAGATTACATCAATTCACATGACCAGCATGATAGCTGGCGACAACAGGACTCGGATGTGTTTATCTTCAAGAGGAAATTGAGTGGGTCGGATTAGATCAGTGCCAGTGTTCCCTCAGGTCAGATTATCCTCCTTGGGAGAAACACAGGGAGGCGGGGACACCCGTGCATGTGTGTATGTCGTGTGCGTGTGTGAGAGAGTACATAAACTGTGCCAACAGACACAGAGTCTATCCCCAGTTGGGTAACTGGGGAAGTCTTACCAGTCAAGCACTGATTTGAGCGCTTGCAACTATTTTCTTTGGCTGACTGCTGCATGGCTTCCCACATCATAGATCTAATTTTGGATTTATTTGGTCGCTACATGTGTAATCTGCTTAACATTTGCTGCTTATAGAGCAACTGCTTAACTTGGTCTATGCTATAGTTTCTGCACATTCAGAGAAAGGCTTGCACAGGGAAAATTGTCAAAACAGTGGTTTCTGACACTTCAACACAAGAAATGTAACAAAATATAGTTTGCAAATAACTCTTAATGTTGCATAAACTGACCTGTGATGACGCCGGGGAAGGGACTACTCACAGCCACCGACGTAAAGGAGGTGGAGGCGCCGCCAAAGGGTGTCATGGCCGATGACGCCCCGCCAAAGGGGGTGAGAGTGGTGGCAGCAGCATGGCTGTTGTAGCTATTATTGAGGTTCTTAGCTGCCGGTGAGTAGCCCATCATGGTGGGCTCAGGGCCGTAGTGGCCCAGGTGGGCATTGGCTGGACTGCTAGTGGTGCTGTTATCCGGTCGGTACTTCAGCGCCGGGCCTTTATCCTCTTTACTCCTGACACAACCCATCCTTAAGTCTGCGGGGAAGATGTGTGACAATTAGACTAACTGGTTACAAGTCAGTTAGCAAAGGCTGACACACGTTCTCCAAACCTGCGCTCTAGAAACCTGACAAGGAAGTCTAAATTTTAATGATGTGCACTCAAAACGTGCATATGTTTTTTCCAATGTATGTTTAATTGCCGCCACATTATAATAAACATGTACAAATGTGACTGTGTTGGGCAATATGGATCTTAGAATGTATCACTATATGATTATATAATTCAATTAAGTCTTGCACAAAAAGCTTCATACCTTAATCCAAAAATTTAAGAACAAAATGTAAAGCATTATTTGATTTATTGGTAACAAACAATACAGCAATGCAGCAAGTGCATTGATTGTCTACTAAACTAGATCAGTGCAAGGTATTCACAATTCAAGTACACAGTTTAATAGCAACTAGGGATGCCCTGATCCGATCTCCAGGATCAAGATCGGCTGCCGATCGCCTGTATTTTGAAAATCGGAAAAGACCGGCAGCCGGATCGTCCCGATCTTCTGGCGGATGCCGGTAACTCTGGGCCACACTCCGACATGGTAGGTGCGGCAAATACCCCCGCAAAGCCGGTTGCCACTTGACTCCCGCCACCCGGATGAAGACAAAAGCCACCATGCAGACATGTCCGCGGTGTACCGAGTTGATGTTACTTAGACGTTGGACACTGGATATTCGGCACCGTACCTCTGTAGCTTCCTTGCTGTGCCCAGGACTCCTCTGTCATAGTGCCTGGAGCTTCTACGGGAAATGCCGCTCTAACCGCTGGTTGTTATGTTCTAAATCACACCACAAATGGATCTATAAACATGTCAAATGATTAGTCCCAACCTAAAAGGTATTGTACTGAATAAAAACCAACTTACAGCTCCCGGGTCTATTGCTGACTGACGGATAGTTGGGGAAGCTCAATTTTAAAATGTGTAGCAAAGCCTGTGTTCAACAAAACTGTCCTCTGTGTGAGCATATACAAAAAGTGGGATAATTTACCATAGGCCGCATAAGAGACGGTATGATGTCCATGTGGAAGGAGGTTTTTCATTCGATTCAAAGGTGGAGTGATGGAGATTATTTTTCTCATGTTCAGGTCCTATTACTGTTAGAAGATCATTCAAAAGTTATTTTTGCAGGTTAGTGTTTAATACCATTGTCTAAATACCACTTAATAGAGCAAAATGGCCCCTTTCCTTCAAAATCATCTAAGATAAGTGAATAATGCAAGCATTATGTGCTCTCATACAATGTGAGGCCAATTTAGAGTATATAAAGATGCAAGCATTGGATTGCTGGCATATAAATAAACAAGGCGATTACACATTAACTCAAGATTATTGTTGCATCTGCTGGGGTTAACTGTGGAAAAACAAACAAAAGCACGCCATTCTTCTGTCAATGCGTATTCTACACAGCACACACAGCAAGGTGCGCCTTGAACATGTAAGACCTCCCGTGACTTCATATTTCTAAACAAAAGCCTGCACATTCATCTGAGCCGGAAACAAGATACTGACACAGCCTGTGGCCGTTTTACTGGCACAGATTTAAAAGAAGCAGAAGAAAACACTACTGCCCCTCCCCTTTGATATAAGAAACCCCAGTAATAGTCTGAACTTCAAGGACAGTGACCAAATGATTGAAAGAGAACATGTAATGCTACTCTGACTCACACTTCCCACGACTGTTAAATAAACACACTTCAATTCCGAGCTGCTGCTTCTGTTTTATTACCTTATTGACGTACAGCTAAATCTTTACCAAGTACAGTGATTTGTTACTCCGCAAAAGTGTGTCTATGTTGAAGGTATGTTTTTAGCAGGCTAATGCAAAACAACCGAATGTCGAAATACTAACTGGGCCGCCGGCAGGAGAAATATTTTTTTTTTTCGGGTTAAGGTTAGGGGACTGGGTTTAAATTGACATGTTGATGATATCCTTTTGCCACATCAACATCATGGGATTCTCCTACATGTACTGTACAACTAAAACAATGACAAGTTTGAAACAAGTATCTTTATGCACTACTAGAACTGTCCTCCAAAATTCTTCAGGCCAAATGCCCGATTTGACGCACTGATTGACATTTAAGTCGAACAGCAGTAGTCAGCAAGTTAAAAGGAACATGACTCAGTCACTTAACCTTTCTTGAAGTGCCGGGGAGTGAGGTTTAACCAACATGCAATCACAGTTCCACCAGTTGGCCCCCATATATATCTATCTATTCATCTATCTAGTAGACATTACAATTTGTTTGATTCTGTCACACAATTCCTCCATTAATTTACCTTAGAGCAGTGGTTCCCAAACTTTTTTGCCGCACCCCGCTTATGGAGATAACATTTTTTTCGGCCAGGGGTCGCCAGAGCAAATCAATTGCCTCCATCTAACCCTGTCTTCTGTATCCTGTTGTCTCGCATTAACTGCCTTCATGCCCACATTCACTACAACCATAAACCTCCTCTTTGGTCTTCCTCTAGGCCTGAAATGGGAAAGTATGTTGTTATGATGTTTTGATCCCCTCTTGCGTACCAAAGGGTGGAAAGGAAAGATCATGCAGCCTGTTTGTAACCTTGCTTCGCAATTCACAATCAGCTTACTATTTTAAACAAACTCAGTGTACGGACTGGCGCCTTTGTTGTTAACCTTCGGGAACAGCTCTGTGTCTTGGGAGCGTGGGACATGGACTGGCCACCCCCGTCTTACCCTCTCCTCGGACAGACCTGTATAAAGGAGGGGGGAGCCCACTTCCTGTTTGAGTCTGCTGCGGATCGTGTACAGACGCCCAGCCGGTTGGTGCAAACTCTATCCGGGGTTGTAGGCTCTCCAATCAAGCGCGTCACCGTAAGAGCTGAGATTTTGATTCTGTTTTGTGCATAACCATCCTTTGCTTGTTTGTAACTCAGTGTAAGGGGTAGAATAAAGACGCTGTATTTTACACTTACCTGTGTGTCTGAGTCTTTCTCAGTAAAGCCGATCACTCACGATCCTGAACTAACAAATAGAAGTGTTTTTCAACACAAGGCCTCCTGCCTGGCAGTTCAAATCCCAGTAACCTTCTACCAATATATTCACTATTTCTCCTCTGGACATGTCTGACTATCTTCTCTCTGCCTCTCTGACTTTATCCCCAAAACCTCTAACGTGCTGTCCCTCTGCTGTACTTATTCCTGATCCTGTCCATCCAGGTCACACCCAAAGAGAACCTCAGCGTCTTCATCTCCGCTACCTCCACCGCCGCTTTGCCACCTGTCTTTTCCTCAGCAGCACTGTCTCTGGAACAAACAACATCGCTGGTCTCACCTTTTTTTTCATTTTACCTGAAACTCTTCTATAACATCACACCTTATACTTTTCTCCACCCATTCCAGCCAGCCTGCACATGCTTCTTCACCTCTTTTCCACACTCTCCAATGCTCTGGACTCTTGACCCTAAGTAATTCAAATCCTCCACCTTCTTTATCTTTTCTCAATGTAACCTCAATCTTCCACTTCGGCCCCTCTCATTCATACACATGTACTACGTCTTGTCCTGTGTCCATAGTCCATGGAGATTCCAGTCTAACCTCGCCCGTCAGCCTGTCCATCATCATAGCAAACAAGAAGGGGCTCAGAGCTGAACCCTGATGAAGTCCCACTTTCACACGGAAGTCCCCTGTCAAACCTCACTACTGTCTTACAGTCCTCGTATATGTCCTGCACCGCTCCAACATACTTCTGTGCCACTCCAGACTTCTTCATACAATACCACTGTTCCTCTCTGGGCACCCTGTCATAAGCTTTCTCCAGATCTACAAAAACACAATGCAGCTCCCTGTGACCTTCCCTGTACTTCTCTATCAACATCCTCAAAGCAAATACTGCATCTGTAGTACTCTTTTTTATGGCTCATCAACTTTATTCCTCTGTAGTTGCCACAGCTCTGCACATCTTCCTTGTTCTTATAAATGGGCACCAGCACACTTCTTCTCCATTCCTGAAGCATCTTCTCACTATCTAAGATCCTGTTAAACAACCCAGTCAGAAACTCTACTGCCATATCTCCAAGACACTTTCACAGGTATATAGTCAGGACCAGGTGCCTTTCCATTCTTCATCCTCTTCAATGTCTTCCTCACTTCTTCCTTACTAATCTTAGCTACTTCATGGTCCACAACAGTCACCTCTTCTACCTTTGTTCTCTCTTATTTTCCTCATGCATCAACTTGCTATGACACTACTGGCACTGTTAATACCCTTCCATCCGGTCCTTAATCACCCTAACCTGCTTCAGGTCCTTCCCATCTCTGTCTCTCTGCCTTGCCTACCTGTATAGATCATTCTCTCCTTCCTTGCTGTCCCACCTAGTATAGAAGTCATCATAAGTCCCTTGTTTGTCCTTTGTCACCTTTACTTTTACCCTAGGCTGCATTTCCCTGTTCTCCTGTCTACTCTCTTTAGTCCTCTCAGTGTCTCAGTTAGTACTTCTAACCTAACCTCTTACTCTGTATATACTCCTGCACCTCCTCATTCCACCACCAAGTCTCCTTATCTACTTTCTTTCCGGATGACACACCAAGTACTCTCCTACCTGTGTCCCAGATCACAGTAGTTGTCCAGTCATCTAGAAGCACCTCCTGGCCACCCATAGCCTTTTTCAACTCCTTCCTAAAAGTCACGCAACACTCTTCCTTTTTCAGCTTCCACCATTACGTCCTCTGCTCTGCCTTTACCATCTTCATCTTCCTCACCACTAGTCATCCTACACACCACCATCTTATGCTGTCTGGCTACACTCAGTGAAGATATTGTCACTGCAACCACTATACACTGTGCTTTCTGCAGAAAATGTGGATTAGTTCTTTTTTTTAGCCAAAAACTTGTCATATTTAGGGTGTTGCCGTTCAAGTGTTCAAAGTTTACAGTATTAACTTGTTAATTTATAATTTTATACATATTCTGAAATAGTTTATTTTATAATTGATTTTCTATTTTAAAAAGTCAGAGTCTGAGTTATTTGAAATATTACCAAAATGAGTCGCATCTATTTATTTAAAAATATATATTGTTTGCAGTGTTTTAAATGAAAGTATTTGAAATATTTTTTTTTTCCTTTCTGTACCGAAAATTAACCGAACAGAGAACTTCAAGAAACCGAACCGAAATAACATTTTAGTGTAATACACACACAGTAGTGTTCAAAAGAATAGCAGCGCAATGCGACGAACCAGAATCATCACTGTTATTAGTATATATTTTATTACTACATGGCAAACAAATTACAAGTACGTGCAGTAGATTCTCAAAAAACAAACAAGACCCAGCACGAAGTGGCAATGGATTACTGTATAGACCGGGGTGTGCAATCCGCGGCTCTTCAGCCTCCCTGTTGCGGCTCCCTTCGCTAAGCGCACTGATTTTTTTTTACGCTGAAGTAGGGGAAATGTGCGTTTTTGAAAAGAATATGAAGTATCTGACTTGGCGCCAAGTCCGTGAATGAATCTAGACTGTCTTCTGACTGCTGATTGGATGACGCAGGGAGGGGCAGGTAGGGTAGTGTAGCAGTGAGTCTCACTGCGTGAGAAAGAAAAGAGGTGAAGAAGTTTTAAGTTGAGACTGAAACATGTTAGTGCGCAGTAAAATAAAACAATGTAATTAACGGGAGCATATCAATATGTTTTATGACAAGAAAAGCGTTGTAGCTATGTGGTCCCAGCCCATGACACACTAATCGCTGAGATGGTGACTCCAGGAGAGCCAGGTTATGTGCAGCGGCAGTTGACTAACTGTGGACTCACAGCTCGGAACAATATGCACTTTCACTTTTCTGTCTGCAAATACACCGTGGTAAAGTTGAATGTTGGAAGTTGGATATTTGGCTCCGTAGCTACAGCGGTAGTGCTCCCTCACCGCGCCCAGACTGCTATTCATGGTGCGATGAGCTCGCACGGGAACTGACGCTGTAACCGCTGGCCTATTTTTCTAGGGACTCTCAATAAATTACTATTTTGGTGAAGAAAAATGCAAATAACAGAAAACTCTCCTGATCCCAACGACGTCAGGAAAAGTCTTTACGTTTGTCTCCAGTCGTTTTGAAAAGAATAAGGTTCTGAACGTCTCCAGATTTAGCGTGAAAATCGCCAACTTAGCAACACTCGGCTGTACATTAGCTGGGAAGCTACTCAGAGAATAAATTAAATAATTGTTCATGAAAATATCAGAGCATATATTCTCCTAATTAAAAAAATAAACAGGAAATGATTCATAAAATACAAGAATGTCTCTTTGCAAAGACAGTCAAGAACAGGATCAATGGAATGGTTATTGATGACAATTCAGTGCAGAAATAACCAGTATTGAGCAGACAACATTGATATGCAGATATATTAACTCTAATTGACTTTTTATCTTAAATTTGTTTTTTTGTTTATTTTATTTTACACAAATCAATATCAGTGTTTAGATTAGCTCTTATTAAGTCCACACAAGTAGCTGCACTTTTGTTTCGTTCAATTTAGTGGTTCTTTCAGGTAACATTACACAAAATTAAACATTTTTTAAGTTCTGTAATGTTTTGCGGCTCCAAAACATTTTTTTACTGGATGAGGAGACAAAATGTCTCTTGTGATGGTAAAGGTTGGCGACCACTGATGTATGCCTGATTGTATTGGATACTCGGGCATGAACGTGCGTATCGCTCTCTTCAGTGAGGGATACCTGCCGGGGGCCCTTGAACAAAGCACTCACTGGTGGCTCAGTTTTGCTGGTGAAATTTAAAAAATTACCCCCCCACACACACACACACACAAAAAAAAGAGTTAACTTGTCATTTTGAACATATGTTTTTTACCTTTTGTCTCTTGCACAACATTAATCCTCTCTCCTTCAGCTGCAACCCACCACCACAATTACATAACTACAGACGTGTGGGAAAGACTGGAAGGTACATTTTGAAAAAGATGACTGATGCATGAAAGTCAAAATTGGATGGCTACATGAATTTTAATGCTAAAAATCAAAGATATGCTTCAATAAGACATTGTTTTCAAAGTGGAAAACATACAGGGATGACTATGAAAAGACAGGTGTGTGTTTGTTTAGCATGGCAATTATTTATTTGTGTGTTTGTTTAGCATGGCAATTATTTATTTACCTTATTTACCTTAAAAAAACTGTGACAATATGTACTTTTAATAGAAATAAAAATGAAATAGCTTCCATAATATACTTATTTTAATATTTTAATTAGTTTTAGTTTAAGTTATTGATTTGTCAGGCTGTGCTCTAATCCTGGAGTTACAAATAACAATATTAATAATAATCTGATTTCTATTACCAGTATATCTGAGAGCAATGAAGGGCTTAAAGATGTGTATTGATCTTCTCATTTTGAAATGGATGCTGTATTCACTACATTCTTTAAGTACACAAGATTGAGTGAAAGCCAATGCTGAAGCGAGTAATAATAAAAAAAATATACAAATGTAGTCCTATTCTTTTTCCATTTTGCCATTGCTTTTGCATTGTCTGTGTTTTTTCCATTTTCTCGTTGATTTTTCCTGTTCTGTTTTTTCCATTTGATTTTCTCATTGCATTACTGGATGGCTCAATCTGGCGACAAAATGCAAAGGTAATAGAATTACCCGCCTAAAACCGCGGACAAAACAGAAAACTTTCGGGAACCAGTCCTCTCAAGAGGTACTGAACAACGAACTCACTGTGGCAGCACTATTAATGCTGATTCAGCAGTTTTCTCCTAACCGCTATTACAACATTGCAGGGTTTCCACTACATGTAATGGATCTTGGCGCAGCGCCACGGTTGAATAAAAATCCACCACACCTTGGAAATAAGGGTTGGTTAGTTTTTTTACGTAAAAACAATGTTAACTAATACAATGTATAAATAGACATACCGCTCAAAAAATGTCCCCCCTCTATAGGGTGATCCTTTCCATTTCTATCAAATTATGTGGCATCATTTTGTTACTAACACATCACCTACTTATTATCAGGAAAGATATTCAAGATAATTTCCCCCCCCCCCATTTAGATCTGATGTGTTTACAAAGAGTTCCTCTAATACATACTGTATTTCAAAATAACGGATATGCAAATTTTGCCGCAATAAAGCTCTTGGTCGGTGGCCCAATAAGCTAGCTGGCCGCTCGTGAAACTTCATCAAAAACTGAGTATTTTATTGATGAATGGGGCTCCATCCAATACTTTGTACCGCTACAGAATACTGATTTAAGGCGGTATGGGTATGGTATGGTATGGTATGGTACGGTATGGTAATGGGTGGTATACCAGCAGATCCTAAAAGCGGGGGGGCTGCAAAAATAGTTTGGGAGCCACTGATATAACAAATGTTACCAGTTCACTTGTAGCTGCTAGTTATGTAGACAAAAATCACTTTTCATGAATGTGCTTCACGCCAGGAACTCCACTATAGAAATGTGCATTTTCTCCAAGTTCTTTTGTCAAAACAATTATTTCTTAATGAACTGGAAAAAGCGCCCATTGCTGAAAGCTTTTCAATATGTTGCCTTGACTTTGGCTGCATTGTCTTTTAACCCTTTTCATTTACAATTATACAATATCTGTAATGTTTAATAACACATAATACAAGAAGTGTATGTATAATGAACACTGTGTGGGTGCAATATGTAATGCATTGTACAATGTGTGTTTATATTGTGTGGCTTGAAATAATCTATCAATTAAACACTGCAAAACTATTTTGACTGACATACTACTTTACTCAGTTTGTTCATGTTACTCAGTTTATACTCTATTCCCATACTGATGTGAACTGTGAATTACTGAACGATATCTACTATTTTAATTACCTGTACATTTTAAAACTGTGAATGTTAAATACTAAATCAATAATATTTAGTATAGTAGTTTACTGGTTATATTTTATGTATGCTATATGTTTTATAGTACAAGATAGATCATTTTTGATTGTGTGCACCTCTGATTTACATGTACAAAAATATGAAATATATATAATATCCATATTTATAAATATATATAATCTCTGTTTTTAGTAGGAGGTAGATGTTTGGGACATGGGCGTATTAACAGTAGCTCACAGTGGTGGCAGTCCACCTCCCATGCGGCCCACCACCAGGGCTCAAAAATGTTACATCCAAATTGTGCAATATAATTGTTAATATATGGCCGTGTGGTCAAAGAGGACTTTTCCATTATGATGTACTCCATATCATTATAAGAGCCTCAAAAAATAAAGCAGAGTTTTTAAATTTTGGAAATATCAGCCTCTGTCAAATTATTACCTGCTTCTAAGCACCGCCTTTGGGCTTGACGCTATAATTGAAGAATTTACAGTAGTTTCTATTGAACAGAAAAATGATGTGTTATATTACAACACTTAAAAACAAAAAATACAAAGTCATTTGATAAATGAAAATATACTTACCTAGCAATTTGTCTATAGTCCTAAATAGTATATTTATTTATTATTATGTATTTAGTATGCAAAATAACTAAGCTACAAAAAGAAGGATGCTCTTTAGGGCAAAAGACACACTAAGCTAACCCTTTCAGTCATCTCAACAGTGCTGCCATGTATCTGTTGTTATGGGCCAAGTGGGTGGTGCTCCTAAACGGTTCAAAGCATGCTGGGCTTACAAGCTCATACACATGCTAACTGGGAGCTGTACAAATGCAAATATGGTTACGGGTGCTGGGAGGAGCCGAGTGGCCAAGTCATCCATCAAAGTCATTTAGAATAAAAGATAATGGACAGAAGGGGCCAAACACATTTGCAGGTCAGGCTGTTTAAGATTCATTCACATTCGCAGATAATACAGATACAGTCTTGGAATTTCATCATCACATCCTTTGTAAAGCCATATGACCAATGTGACCCCCTGCAAGTCCACACTCCCATTTATGAAGATGCTCATACGGTATTGGTATCAGGACTACCGCTAGTGAATATTCTCATTCATCCATGTCATTGTATTCTCGGGGCATTCAAATAGATCGCACCTGGACTGTTCATGTTGTTCTAGCACATGTTTTGCCTTGCCTTATCAGTTCATGATCAAAGACTAGGTGGGACACACACACACGAGTTAGACTAGATAGGACAGCACTAATCTGAGCTCTTGGTGCAAGATCCAATCTATTTATCCTGTAATATGGCCCTATGAAATGCGTTTTTTTCCCCCAAATTACATTTATTTTTGTTTTCCTTCCAAATTCCGCTTTTTCATTTTAATTTTTTACATTTTAGTAGACTAATTATTGAATAAAAAGTCCGTTAATTAAATACAAAAAAACTTAAATTTACTAAGGCATTTGAGAATTTAGCAGTGTAAGTGAGGAATGGATGTGGTCTGGCTAACTTTTCTAATGGGATGTCAGCTTTGCACACATTGCTACAAATCTTCAACAAACGAATGTCCTCAAGAGTGCTCTCTCTTTGAAGTGTGAACACAAATCAATGTAGTTGGATCATAGGAATATAAAATCGATGCATCCATGTAGTGGATGAATCCTTACACCCCTAATGGTTGAGCATGGGTCTGACGGAGCTTGTTCGTTAAGGGTTACTGCCATTAATTCCACGCATGCACGCACAGCATTCACAAAATTTACTTAATATATTAATTCACTTAATATGTGAAAGGACCAGCAAGTTAAGTTAGAACTCAGAAGCTGAATCCTTCACTGTTTTGGTGTGAATTTATTTTTTGAAATTTTGGGGTTTCATTTTCTAGTTTTGTAAAGACTTTTGCACCCACGTGGGGTGTTGTTACACAACGGACTCAATAAAAATAAATGTAATCTGAACACTACATTTTCACTTCTGCCTGGAGCTGTTCAGAGCGCCGCGACAAAAGGAATTTCCGTTGAATATTTGTAGTGTGCAGAGGTTGACATCTTAAAAGAAAAGTTTGCTATGCTACATCCACTTCACACGTTTTCATGCATTTATTGATGCATTGCATCAATATATTTAAGGCCTGTTTTCATTTAAGTGATTGACATCATATCAGCTGAATGGGAGTCAAGCTGCCCTTAAATGCTGAGCAAAATTTCTTTGCCAAGGGAGACTTCATAATCCAAATGAGTCTCCCTTGACATTTGACTGTGTTTATTATGAATTTTGTTGCACCACATTTCGATGCTGGACCTGACTTGAAAAGTGACGGGGTGGGGTGGGTGATATAAGAAAGGGTGCAGAAGAACTTCACAAACATATTTCAAGCATATTATAAACAAGCATGATAATCACAATTTAAGAAACAACCAGAACTGTCAGAGCAAAATGAGCAAAAATACAGGAAAATAAAAATAGTAAGTATAATAATAATAAATATATATCTATATAAATGTATAAATATACACACACCCACACACACACACACACACACACACACACACACGATAAACATACAAGAAAAACAACGAGAAAAGAAACAGAACCTCTTGAACAATGACCATCCAGATGACACGTGCAACAAATCTACATTAAATCTACATTACTCTGCAGTGACAGGACAACTGCATCAGAGTGAAACAGAGAATGAGGAGATGTTCTTGGTGAACACACCCATGCATCTCAAACCACACTCCCTCCAAAAGGGAGGATCCGACTAGGAAGACGCCGGAGCACGGCCCCCCAGCAGGCTCCCTACAGAGAGGAAGGTCCGCCCCCCCAACAGTGCCCCGTCCACCCCACCCCTAGTGCTCACACACCCCAGCCCCAGTTCCCACACCAAACCCTTTTCCCCCACTCACACATGCAAACACGCATACACCCACACACCTACATTTTCACATATGGACCTGGATGTCCCCTCCGTAAATCACCACCTTACCGCGGTGGAGGGGTTTGAGTGCCCGAGTGATTCTAGGAGCTATGTTGTCTGGGGCTTTATGCCCCTGGTAGGGTCTCCCAAGGCAAACAGGTTCTAGGTGACGAGCCAGACTAAGAGTGATTCAGAAGACCCATATGAAGAGAAACATTAGGAGTGACCGCACCTCGCCCGGACGTGGGATACCGGGGCCTCACCCTGGAGCCAGGCCTGGGGGAGGGGCTCGCAGGCGAGCGCCTGGTGGTCAGGTCTTCACCCGTGGGACCTGGCCGGGCCTAGCCCGAAGAAGCCGCACGGGAACTCCCCCCCGCAGACCCACCACCTGCAGGGGCAAGCATAAGGGTCCGGTGCTGTGTGATTTGGGCAGTGGTCGAGGGCGGGTGTCCGGGCGACCTGGGCTTCGGCGACCAAATCTGGTTCTTGGGACATGGAATGTCACTTCTCTGGTGGGGAAGGAGCCCGAGCTTGTGGAAGAGGCGGAGAGATTCCGACTAGATATAGTCGGACTCACCTCAACCCACAGTTTAGGCTCTGGAACCAAACTCCTTGAGAGGGGCTGGACCTTGTTCTTCTCTGGAGTTGCCGCTGGGGAGAGGCGGCGAGCTGGTGTGGGCTTATTGTTAGCCCCCCGGCTTGGTGCCTCTGTGTTGGAGTCATCCCCAGTAAACGAGAGGGTTACTTCCCTACGCCTTAGGGCTGGGGAAAGGGTCCTGACTGTGGTTTGTGCCTATGCGCCGAACGGCAGTTCAGAGTACCCAGCCTTCTTGGAGTCTATCAGAGGGGTGCTGGAGAGCACCCCAGCTGGTGACTCCATAGTTCTACTGGGAGACTTCAACGCCCATGTGGGCAATGACAGTGTGACTTGGAGGGGCGTGGTTGGGAGGAACGGCCTCCCTGACCTGAACCCGTGCGGTGTGTTGTTGCTGGACTTCTGTGCGAACTACAGTTTGTCCATAACGAACACCATGTTCGAACATAAGGATGCCCATAAGTGCACTTGGCACCAGGACACCCTAGGTCGCAGGTCTATGATCGACTTTGTGGTCGTATCATCAGACCTGCGTCCGTATGTTCTGGACACGCGGGTGAAGAGAGGGGCTGAGCTGTCAACTGACCACCACCTGGTGATGAGTTGGATTAGATGGCGGGGAAGGATGCCGGACAGACCTGGCAGACCCAAACGCGTAGTGAGGGTGTGCTGGGAACGTCTGGCAGAATCTCCCGTTCGTCGAGTCTTCAACTCTCATCTCCGGCAGAGCTTCGCCTGCATTTCGAGGGAGGACCGGGATATTGAGTCCGAATGGGCCGTATTCCGTGCCTCTATTGCTGAGGCAGCCAGTTGTGGTTGCGGCCGCAAGGTGGTCGGTGCCAGTCGTGGTGGCAAGCCCCGAACCCGATGGTGGACACCGGGGGTTAGGGCTGCCGTCAAGCTGAAAAAGGAGTCCTATCGAGCATGGATGGCTTGCGGGACTCCCGAAGCAGCTGACAGGTACCGGCAGGCCAAGCGGCACGCGGCTTCGGCGGTGGTCGAGGCAAAAACTCGGGTGTGGGAGGAGTTCGGTGAGGCTATGGAGCACGACTTTCGGTCGGCCTCGAAGAGGTTCTGGCAAACCGTCCGACACCTCAGAAAGGGGAAGCAGCCCCCAGTTCACACTGTTTACAGTGCGGACGGGGGCTTGCTGACCACGACTGTGGATATAGTTGGTCGGTGGAAGGAATACTTCGAGGCCCTTCTCAATCCCACTGACATGCCTTCCATAGAGGAAGCAGAGTCTGAGGATACGTACGTGGACAGTTCTATCACCGTGGCTGAGGTAATTGGGGTAGTCAAATCACTCCCCAGTGGCAAGGCTCCGGGGGTAGACGAGTTCCGCTCAGAATTTCTCAAGGCTCTGGATGTTGGAGGACTGTGTTGGTTGACACGCCTCTACAACATTGCATGGAAGTCAGGAACAGTACCTCTGGACTGGCAGACCGGGGTGGTGGTCCCCATTTTTAAAAAGGGTGACCGGAGGGTGTGTTCCAACTATAGGGGGATCACACTCCTCAGCCTTCCTGGGAAAGTCTACTCCAGGGTGCTGGAGAGAAGGGTACGACCGTTAGTCGAACCTCGGTTAGAGGAGCTGCAATGTGGTTTTCGTCCCGGTCGCGGAACACTGGACCAGCTCTACACCCTTGCAAGGGTACTCGAGGGTATGTGGGAGTTTGCCCAACCAGTCTACATGTGCTTTGTGGACCTGGAAAAGGCATTCGACCGTGTCCCTCGTGGTGTCCTGTGGGGGGTGCTCCGGGAGTACGGGATTGATGGTCCGCTTCTACGTGCCATTCGGTCCTTGTACAATCGAAGCAGGAGCCTGGTTCGCATTGCCAGCAGTAAGTCGAGCTTGTTTCCGGTGAACGTTGGCCTCCGCCAAGGCTGCCCTTTGTCACCGATTCTGTTCATAATCTTCATGGACAGAATTTCTAGGCGCAGTCAAGGTGTTGAGGGAGTCCAGCTTGGTGACCTTAGGATCTCGTCTCTGCTATTTGCAGACGATGTGGTCCTTATGGCCTCATCAGGCTGTGACCTTCAGCGTTTACTGGAGCGGTTTGCAGCTGAGTGTGAAGCTTCTGGGATGAGACTCAGCACCTCCAAATCCGAGGCCATGGTTCTCAGTCGGAAACGGGTGGACTGTACCCTCCGGGTTGGGAGTGAGGTCTTGCCTCAGGTGGAGGAGTTCAAGTATCTCGGGTTCTTGTTCACGAGTGAGGGAAGGTTGGAGCGTGAGGTCGACAGACGGATCGGTGCAGCATCTGCAGTAATGCGGTCGCTGTACCGGTCCGTCGTGGTGAAGAGAGAGCTGAGCCGGAAGGCAAAGCTCTCTGTTTACCGACCGATCTATGTTCCCACCCTCACCTATGGTCATGAGTTATGGGTCATGACCGAAAGAATGAGGTCGCGGATACAAGCGGCGGAAATGAGTTTCCTTCGTAGGGTGGCTGGACTCACCCTAAGAGATAGGGTGAGGAGCTTGGCCATCTGGGAGGAGGAGTTCAGATTAGAGCCGCTGCTCCTTAACATCGAGAGGAGCCACTTGAGGTGGCCCGGGCATCTAGTCCGGATGCCTCCCGGGCGCCTCCTTGGTGAGGTGTTTCGGGCATGCCGGGTTGGGAGAAGGCCCCCGGGAAGACCTAGGACACGCTGGAGGGACTATGTCTCACAGCTGGCCTGGGAATGCCTTGGTGTCCTCCCAATGGAGCTGGAAGAGGTCGCTTGGGACCGGGAAGTCTGGACTTCCCTACTGAAGCTGCTGCCCCGCGACCCGGACCCGGATAAGCGGTGGAAAATGGATGGATGGGCACCTAGATGTGCCACCCCCCCAATGCAGCGAGCAGCAGCACCGCAAGCTCCCTCGAGACACGGGGTCATACCACCATACACGGCCGCCGAGAATCCCACAGCCACAGCCCTATGCACACACACGCACACCCACGCATGCACTCCTCCCAGCACTGCTGCCAACTGAGACCCGCAGCCGGAACAACCACTCCCTCCCACCGCCCCCCGCCCCCCGCCCCAGGGAGCGTCCAAGAAAACAGGGGTGTAATAGGACCCTCTAATCCTTGCCCCCCCACCCAACTAAGAGTGTTATGAGGTGTGAGATGTGTGTGTGTAGGCAGTTAAAATTTAGAAGACGAAATTGCGTGATCCTCCAGGCACAATCACACACCTCACCCCCCACCACTGCCCCCAGTGCCCACACCCCTGTTGAATCCCTTGCACCCAACATTCGACATACAACATACTCACGCACACAAACCCACACCCGCCCAACCCCATGCACACTCCTCCAACCCAGGTCCTCCCAGGCACCAATCTGGCACCGCACCCATCCACCCCCGCAGCAGTGAGTCCGGGTCAACCCAGATTCCCCCGGGGGTCAGATATGCCCCCACTCCCACAACCGGGTAGAGGCAGCACCCAGAACCCAGGGCCCAGGAGTGCCGCCCCACCCACACCCAGCCAGCCCAGCCACCCGACCCGGGGCCCGACAGCCACGACCCAGGCCACAACCCAGGCCCCGCCTCGCACCCCCGGCCCCACCCCCAACCGGTCCCCTCGGCACCAGACCTATCCCAGCGTCAATAGAGATAAACACCGGTCCTCCACAGAGCAGCGCAGCCCAGTTCCCCTCCCCAAAGGACCCCAGCGGCCCATATAGCCCAGGCACCTCCACCAGCCACCCAACTCTCAGAGTGAAGTGAAAGAGCTAATGCAGACTGAATGAGATTGGTCCAATTGATCGTTTAAGGAGCTAGACATTGTCTCACAAGAGATTATATCTAATAAAAGGTTCCTAAATTGGTTCATACTTAGAGTGGCTTTTGTTTTCCAATTCATGAGAATAGTTTTCTTTGCAATGCATAACGCAGTAAGGACCATACGTGAGGTGTTATTATCGATATTGATGCCACCCAAATGGCCAAGTAAGCACAATGTGGGGTGTGCTGGAATATTACATCTGGACCAAGTAGACAGCTCCTCACATACCTGAAGCCAAAACCTTTGGACAGGTGCACAATACCACACAGCATGTATATAGTTAACAGAGTTATTTGTCCACTGTGAGCAAATATTTGACTTTGTGAGAGCCACCTTGAACATCCTTTGTCCTGTATGATGAGTCCTATGAAGAATTCTGAACTGAATTAGCTGTAAATTTAAGTTATCCGTCATTTTAAATGTATTTGAACATATTTGTATCCATGTGTTCTGATCCAAATTACTGAGTAGGTCTGTTTCCCATTTTGCAGTCGGTAGGTGTATTAAATCTTCTGTTTTAGTGTAAAGGCTATATATTTTTTATAATAACTTTGGGGTGCAGAGGTTACAGAATTCTGCCACCTTGGTTGTCATTTGCAGGTTCAATTGATTGGGAGTGTATTTTTTTCCAATTATAGATTTGATGGTATTCTAAAAATTTGGTGCTGCTGATTCCATATTGGGAGGTGAGCGTATCAAATGACAAACTTTCCTTCAACTATGATATTATCTAAGTGTTTTATCCCTTTGTTTTTCCACAGAGAAAGGTTTATCATTCTTTTATTTTGTAGGATGTCAGGGTTGTTCCAGATGGGTGTCAGCTTACATGGAGTGAGGGAACATTTGTTTATTTTAATAAATTCCCACCAAGCCTTCAGTGTGGAGCGGATGTTCATACTTTTGTAACATTTATGATGTTTAATGGTTGAACGGATGAATGGTAGATCACAGATTTCTAGATCATCACACAGTGATTGCTCTATATCTCGCCATGGCTCATCTGGATAACTCGGTTTGAGCCATTTGGAGACATATTGCAGTTGATTGGCTAAGAAATACTGAGAAAAGTCCGGAAGCTCTAAACCACCCCTGCCTTTGGTTTGTTTTAGCGTATTTAAGCTGATACGTGATGGTTTGTCTTTCCAAAGGAATTT